>JARIHO010000118.1:0-259284 GCA_029282495.1 Mycena albidolilacea | reverse complement strand
TCAGTTCCTAATGACTTTATCCTGCTATTCTGCTGAACGACTCGTCAGCGACCCCATCCTAGACCCGATGTCTCCCAGATCGCATGCAATGACGACGGAACCTCCGGCGCTCTCCAGCTTACGCGACCGTCAAAGCCGGTGATCCCATTACAGCTTACTGGAATCAAGTCTGGCCTCATCCTTTTGGCCCCATGGTTAGCTTCTTTCCGACTGCAAAATAGTTGGCTGACACTGCAGTCTTGAAGTTGACCTATTTGGCTCTATGCCCCGGAACGACTTGCACTGGCGTAAACGCAGGCACTCTCAAGTGGGTACGTGAGCGTGCATTTAGGACACTGTGCTCGCTCTCACCACGTTACCCAGTTCAAAATCGACGAATCTGGGCTAATTAATGGCACGGTGTTTAACGGGTACTGGGGAAGCGGAAAGATGATTGACCAGAACTCATCTTGGACCACTACGATTCCCGCCACGGTTCCCAGCGCAACTATCTCCTCCGTTTCGAAACCATTGCCCTTCATTCTCTGCCTGCGGTACGCCAACTATTTTCCGGGTGAACTCTATCTGACAAGGTTGTCTCCATTAGCAATTCTATCCTGAATGTGCTCAGATATCTATCACCGGTGAGGTACTCTGGCACCTACTGCGGCTCAGTTGGTTTCCTTCCCTGGCGCCTACAGCTCTACCGATCCAGGCCGTCAGTACTATTTATTCCGAATCAACTCTATCTGAGGAGCCGTAGTGGACATTGACATTTACAACAACGAGGCGCAAGTGACCACGACCTACATTATCCCAGGCCCGCCCATGTATGGTGCTGCTGTCACCCCAGTAGGATTTCTTCGATATATGAATTGTTCTGACGACGTTCGCTGTACGTAGCCTGCGTCAACTACTACTACCCACCAGCTCTGCTCCCACTGGGACGCCCGGAACAGTCGCGCAGTTCGGGCAATGCGGAGGTGGGAAGACATTCTCAACAGATAACAGCGCTTACTTTTTACAGGCTCTGGATATACGGGACCGACCGGATGCAAGTCTCCTTATGTCTGCAAGGTCATCAACGGTATGCTGCTTTTTCGTTTTGGCCTCGGAATTCATGTGCTAATCTCAGCAAAGACTTTTACTACCAGTGCCTTTGAGGTTGTTTTCCGAGATCTATCATCTTGCTACTTGTATTATTGGGATACCGTTTTTCTCGATGTTCGCAGTCAACTTTGAAAGTTCAGCACAATTCAATTTCGGAAACATTTAAACCTTGCCGGAGAAAAGAAATCCCGGTAACGGTGGTCCGGCTATTTCAACCATCCAAATCCACTCAAAGCGAATAAGTAGTTCTTGAGCAGTGGTGCAGGAAAACTTCCGGACTAAGCGCAGCCAAACGGTGGACGAGTATTGCCATGCGAACACATTGGCCTAATGAACCAGTCTATGGTCCAAAAAAGGAACTCAGGACACTGCACCAGAGTCGAGAATTTTCTTGTAGAATTCTCTCCCAGCGGATTCAAACTTGTGGCAAAGGCCGATGGCGTCAATTCAAGCGGGAGCAATATTAGTCAAGCTTTAACGAGCGCTAGGTAGGTATGTATGCACCAGCAGCTGGCGGTGTAATATATAAACCCGCCTAACTAGAGGTGTGCCCACAATGCATAAAACCCAGTGGTTAGAGGTGCGTTTTATTTATATCAGTGTGTGTTGTGTGACCGTGGCAGAGCAAAGGACAGCGACCAACCGCCGAGCAGGACACCCGACGACGTCAAGGCTGATTGCTATCTGGGGATAGCTGACTAATGAAATCCAGATTGGGGCAGACAGCGAAGAAGACCTCTCGACGTCGTCGCTGACGACGGCGGGACACGATACATAGAAAATATATAAAAATACATTTAAATTGCGGGAAAAAAAACAGAGTACACATGTAATAGCAGTCGTCCAATACAACAAGAATGAAGGCCATTATAGTGACGCCAGCGACTCCTCGACAAAAGAGGCAATAAGTTGCGCATCGGCCGCCACCTCAGGAACCGCTGCCTCTGCATCCTCCTCCTCCTCCTCCTCCTCCTCCTCCTCCTCCCTCGCCGCCGCCCCTCGCCCTCGGCTTCCGGGGGGATCTTGCCGAGGCTGTCTCGTCCCAGCTGGATGTACCGTGGAAGATCCTTCCAGTTCTCCTCGAAGCGTCGACGCAGGTCCAGCTGCATTTTTGATTGGCGCCGGGCTACGCTGTACCTCCCTCCCGCAGAGTCTGGTCATCTGCTGCCGATGGGTGCTGATTCATGAGGCCCATCCACCACTCCGCCTTCCACCTCTGAAACTCGAGGACCCGCCGCATCTCCTCCTCCACCAAATCCACTTCCTCCGTCCACCTCCACGCTCTTGCCCTCGTCTTCGCCCACTCAATCCGCAACGCCTCCGCCATACCCGTCTGCCGCCCCTCCTCGGATAACTGCAGCAATCCAAGAAGCACTCCGTTCTCCTCCTTCTTCCGCAGCGCCTCCGCAGCCTGCGCTGGTGTGTCTTTCTTCCTGCGCTTCTTCCGTGTCTTGTGCTCCGGGTCGCTGAATGTGGCACGGGGTCGCTGTCGCACGTCGTCCTGGGAAAGGGGGCGAAGCTTGAGCTTCCAATCTGTCTCCTCCAGAATGGGCCCTAAGCTGACGAGGGCGAGACGGGCGACTCGGTACTGCGCTGCTGTCCGTCGGATGCGCTCGTCGACATTTGCAATGGAGGTATTCGCACGTGTGTTGGCAGCCACCCCCGCTGGAACTGATCCTTGTATTGGTATTTGGCTGTCCGGACGAGCAGGAGGCGACGCAGTTCCTCCAAAGCAGCGTGAGCGTGCCCTACCCGCAGCTCGAACTCATATTGAGCATGGCTCCGCTTCACGCTGATGCTGGGCGTAACTGCCAACCGCGACGGTAACCACAGCTTGACCGCATGGACGGGAAGAGCTGGTGTAGGCTGAAGACGAGCTCCCCGCGCACGCAGCGTCCTCCTCCGTGCGCAATGTAGCCACCATCGGGGTGAAGGACTCCCGGATCTTGAGCCACTCCGTGATCTTCCGCCCCAGTTTGTTGGACCGCTCCAACAAAGCCGTCTTCTGACGGTCTGTGGCATGCAGCTTGATGGCTGCAGAATCGACCGCAAGGTCGCGCTGCTGCTCCTCGAGCTGCAGTCCCATATCAACCATCTCGTGGGCATGCAGATCCCCCCGTACATCATCTGCCTCATCTCCCGCCACCGCCGTCACCGCCTCATCTGCCAGCCGTCCGCGGATGGCGAAAAGCCCCTCCGGCTTCTCCGCGACCTTGAAAGGATTGGGGTTCGCCGAATCCGCCTCCCACAACTCCATCTCCGTCGCCCACTGCCACTATGTCCTCTGGTAGCCCCTCCTCGGCCTCCGTTAACTCCAGGCGATGGGTCATCATGTTCGCAACGGCCTTCTTCCCTCTCTCCAATAAAAAGCTCCCCAACCCCACGATCTTTTGTGGTTCCAATCGTTGAAGTGATCATCAAGAGCGTCTCGCCGTGCGCCAGGTCCCATCTCCTTTGTGCTGGTCGCGAGAGGGTTGGCGTTCGCCCCAGCCTCGCTCCGGCGCCTCGCCGTCCGTTTGCCCGACGTGTGGTGTGAGATTGAAGGAGAAGAGGATGTTGCATGCCTCAATGTGCCGGTAAATGAAATTTAGGGATTAGCCACACATAGTAGCGCTTCACCCCGCGCATGCGTAGCTCCGGATTGTAAGACGCGAGGCGCGTCCAGATGTTCTTGTGCCACTGGCACACAATGTCGTAGGAGATGAAGAGCTCGACAAGGTCATCGTAGCTTTCGAGACTCTTCCACAGCATGTAATCCATGTTTATATACCTACCATTTATATCGTCAGCCGATTCCCTTCCGGATGGAGAAAAAAAATTACTTTTCCCCCTTCTGCAGGTCCCCCACTGCATTCGGGCGCTTCATATTGTGGCGCGCACAGTCCACTGTGCCGATCCCTGATGCTGCCGTCCCATGGGCCTCCCTGTCTCTCATCGACTGCATCATGTGCGACGCAAGTACTTTTCTAAAAAAGGAAATGAGCGAAAGATTTTATTGGCGAGAAAGAAGGCGTACCTCCTGCTCAAGATCCCAGTGCTTCTCCAGGTGGGCCATGTAAGCCTCCACTTGAGAGAAGAAGGCAATGCCGTCACCCAACGATGGATCTTCTGCCTCGCTTGACACGTCCTTCCTTTTCATACGGAAGTTTGCATCTAGTGCGAGAAACAGCGCGTATAGGAACCGTCGCTCCCGCGGAACATATCTCCACGAGCCATCGCGCGGGAGGTTCTTTCCCGGCTGGGGGCATGCTGGACACAGCAGCGCGCACTCCCCTGCCTTCGTTCCTGCGATTCCTTCAGTAGCGTGGCCACGCCCAGCTCGCTTTAGCATCTGGAGATGGCGCCATTGCCTTGTCATTCGGCGGAATTCGTTGTAACGCGTCTTGAAATCAGAGTCAGATTTACTATACTGGGCGTCAAACATCAGACTCACACGGGGCTGGAAAACGCCGCTATTGTTGGTCTGGCGTGCCAGCTTATTATAGAAGTGGTGCGCCGAGCATTTTGCCTCCAGCGAGAGGAGGTGAAAGTCCCGCAGAACACGAAATGTGGCCGCTGTGGCGGGGTTTGTTGTTGTCGCGGGATACAGGCGAGCGCGCAAGAGTTGTATGTCGTGGGGCTCAGCCAGGGAGCAGCTGCAGAAATCAAGTCCGACCTCGTGAACGCCACTCGAGTCGACAATACAGAAGTCGTCTCGCAACCCCTTTTCGGACTTGGCAGCAGCCTCCTCCCTCTCTTCATCTCCCCTGGCCGTCGCTGCCGTAACCTCAGGTACGTCCGCCTGAGCTGGTGCTGCCCTGGCCTTTGCCCTCTTCACCAGAGTGCCGGGGCACGTTCCATTACGTCCGTGCCCGAGCTGAATCCGAAGTCCAAGGGACTTCAAATTGATAACCTCGAAAAACGCGTTGTCGTTCCAGATCTGACAGAGATTCAGTCTCGACTTATCGCGGTGGAACAGAAGAAATCACCTCAACTCGATGCAGGGGATTATCCATATGTAACGCAACGAGGCAAGCCTGACAGAGAGCATCGGAAAAACAGTCCTTGCATCGATAGCGCGCTTCAGTCGTGTCTACGGGACAATTTCCGCATTTCGTCTGGTATCGCTGATCCCGCGCCCCTCAAGGCGCAGCATTTCGTCCAGGAAGCGCTCGCGGCAGCCTGTAACCCACTGCGCCATCGGATGATCCTTATCATCTATTGTCAGCTTCCCAGGGAAGAAAAAAAAATGATCAGCAGCGACTCACAGAATCCCGCTCTTTGCGACGCCCTGGATCCAATGGATGGCCCTCGTCAAAGGCGAAGGATTCCTCTCCGGAAAACGGAAAGGGAGAATCGGCACCTCCACCGTTGCCGATGTCCCAATTTGGCATCGGTGACACATCGAATTCCAGCATGTCGCGCTGGGGTGGTCTCTTGACAGGAGAGGCTGGCACGGCCACCCGAGTCATTGCAGCATGGGTTCGGCCTTGTGCGTCTGTGCGTATCCCACGGTGGAACAAGCCCTCCTCCCGGCTACGTGGGAGGGCATCCTCGTGGTCGCTGTCGCTGTCTGAGACCAGCGTGGTCGCCATCGAACCAGTTTTTTTTGCGTTTCATAGCCGGAATTTAGTCGCGAGGAGAGCAATTCGTTGGAGAGAAGGGGAGAGGAAAGGTTTTCAGTTATTCAAATCAGAGGTGCGTCAGCTGTCGAGTTGTTACTTTGGTCCACTCTACCACAGATGCACAGATCCATCAATGCAGGTAAAGAGTGAGAGCGCCGGCAGGTAGGTCATCAGTCCGGCTTTTCGAGGCCACCATACGCCAGGTGTCGAGGGCACCATCCAGAGGGTGTAGGGACAGTAAAGCATAGATAACCTAGCATAGAGAACTCGACATCAAGATCTCAGACTTGATAAGATTGCAATGTTTGGACGACAAGCAATCATCGAAATCTAAGGCACATGACTGCCCTTGAGGGCAGAAGCTTAGTCATATGGCTTACATGACTTTTCAATTAATGATTGAGTGGACGACAAGCACCAAGTCTGCTATCAATAAAATCCCTGGTGGGGGACAGTACACGGTAAGGGTTTAATATTTAACTCGGCACTCTCCAAAACGTTGGGCCATTCCATCAACTCGTGTCGGGTAGCAATGAGCAGCTGTTTGAAGTTCACCAAGTGTTGCATTGAATATGATCGATAAATTTTGTCACGGATGGTGTGTGCCTCCTCAGCGGTGTACATGGACTTGATAGCCAAACGTCGAAGGGTGAAGATGTACCCGATGCACTCAACCATCCGGTCGACAACCTTGTTGAACGAGGCCTATTCAATGGCCAAATCAATTCAACAAGAATAAAAAAAACGAAAACTCACAGAAGGATGTTGCGAGTCTCCTGTTCGCCTGGTTTCCGGATCAAATTCCGTCCCCACTATTTGGCATGCGCACCGCTGATTACAATGGCTGTGCAGTTATTCGCGTATTGATAACCCATGTTGGAAGGGTCGGGCACTCAATCGATATTGCGGGGACGCAAAAGTCCAAACTAAAAGTCCAAAAAATACCGGGATGAAACTATGGAATTTGGGAACGTAACAAAAAGGCGTCCATAAATATGCGAAAGAAATATCATACGGTTCTGGAGCCACTACCACCGGTTCCATTCAAACGCCTGAAGCTATTAATTCCCTCCCATCGCGTGCTCCGCGCCTGTGCACGTTCGGCCTGCGCCCCATCGTCCCCCTGAATTTCCTCCTCGACGGCGCGATCGGTGCGGAAGCCGTTGGCGACCCATCGAAAAAGCCCAGCAGCCGAGTACTGTGTGAACGAGTAGCGGTGCTCATCAGGTCCAATGCCAATATTGGAGTGGCGGAGAAGAGCCGATGGGATAAGGATGGTAGAGCCCGGTGGAAAGCGGATGATAAGGCGAAGGTCCCAAAGGACAAGATGGCCGCCTAGATCCGGATTAAAATCCCCAAGCGCAGTGATAGCACACCAGCCCCAGGCGAGGTTGAGGGCGTCCGTGTGCGGGAGGGTCACCGTCGACGGACCAAAATTTATAGTGGCGGCGGCAAAGGCAGAGAAGCGGCGTTCGAAGTTGCGGCGGAGGTCAGGATATTCACGGGTGAGGGTATCGAGGACGGTAACATAATGTGAGTGGACGGACGGATTCCATGCACGGAACAGGCCTGGGTTGATGAGTGAGGAGAGAAAAATTCGGGTGGCGTTACACACCATTGGCAAAGCCCGCGATCCGGAAGAAGCACTCCAAGGCAAAGAGATACTGAAAAATATCGGAAATTCCACGGCTAACAACAAGGTTGCCTGGGACCTAAGGATACGGGCGCCATTAAAATCGCTCCACTAAAGATGCAAAAGCCCTGGCACGCACCTGTTGCCCACCACCAAAAGAAGGCCCTACACTGGCTGAGAAGAAGTCCCCACGACGGCCAGACTGCTGTTCAGGGCGGAAGTTGAGCTGCGCACGAGCTTTTTCAATTTCGGCGGCGGCGTCCTGGGTGAGTCGAAGGTATTTCTCGTCATTGGGTCGACCTCCAAGGACGGCAATGACGCGATCTTCCTTGTCTACAAGTGGGCGTGGTAGGCTAGACGTTGCATGAGAACAAATTAGAATTGAAAAGTGAGCAACCGCACCAACCATCCCAGGGCAAAACAGTCATCCCGTGGTCCCTCACAAGTTCGGCGATCGTATACTCCCGAGGCTCGACCGAAGGGTTGGCGTTGCGGATCCCGCTCCAGCCGGTTGAGGTCACCGGATAATCATCCGGGGTGGTGTGAATGCTGATGGGGTGGGCGTTGGCAATACGCTTGCGAACGACAAGCTTGAGCGAAGTCCCCGACCGGGTCTGTTCGTGGGCCCGATGCGCAGCGCGTGTGCGGGCCGCGCGATCTATCGATGTGTTGACCGGGGGAGCTAGGCGCAGAGCGACGGGGCGACTCTGAGCGCGACCGAGGAGGAGGGTGCCGTGCAGCCGTGCGTTCACGCCGGGAAGGTACAGAGACAGGGTGATCGTCCAAGGCGTTTTCGGTAACGTTGTTCTTAGCGGCGTGGGCAACATGGTGTTGGAGAATGTCGAAATCGTGGAGAATAATAGGCCCATGGGGAGAGAACTCCTTTCCGGACCGGAGTGTACCTGGAAACGAGAATAACATGAAATCAGTCATGGCTCCAGGGGCGGAGATGCAGACAGTTTGAACGAGGCGCTCCAGGGGCGGAGTGTGCACAACGAGACAAAGACTCCAAGGGCGGAGGGAGAACACAGAACCATCCGCTCCAGGGGCGGAGTGAGGACAGATATGACTTACCGGCACGAGAGGTCATGGTGTTATTGATTGGCGAATCGTTTGGCGAGGACGGCAGATAGGCAGGCTTTTGGGACATGAGAACTTGGACCTGAGGCTGTCGGGTTTTATAACTCGCTCCTGGCGATAGCGACTTTGCAAATTGTCGCAAAAATACATGTACCAAGAGTGATCAATTGGATACAGAATGAATTTCAAGTTTGGGGTGGGGCCTGCACAATCTGTTCAAGTGCGATGGTCATATGTTCCGGCCGGGTCTTGTTCCAGTGCGATGGTCGGAGCGATGCGACGTGACAGAGAGAGCATGATGGTTGTACCCATCAGTCGTGTCGATCGTGGCTTGGCATGGTGCCAACCTCAGCGACCGGCTTAGGATGGCCGATACCAAGATATTTTGCTTCCTAACAATCAGTGTGTAAACGGCATAAGAGGTTATTGGCAACTGAAATACGATTTTTTTTTACATTAACTTAAATGCCAGTTTGAACTGTGGACCCGTCCAAATATTTCAATGCAATTTTCGTCGCGTAGCTGTCGTCCAGAGTGCTCCGGCCGGAGCGAGCGCATTGAATCCAGTCAGATGACCGCGAAGATGTGGAAAAGTGCCATAAAGTACAACAATGACGCACGCCTCGGCTAAATATGCGGAGGTTCCGCCCAAATTTTGATGCTTTGCATCATGGATCGGGGCCCAGATTTCTCGGATCTTTGGCCGTTTCGTATTAAACCTCCAGCCAAAATTCATCGGTGAAGAATATTACATCAGTTGCCAATAACCTCTATAGTGGGAGAAGGACTCAAGTATTAAATTTTGAGGCAGAATTCGATCCGCCTGGACAGCGCAAGCGACATTGCGGGACCGATGTTCGCCTGGAAATCACAGCCTGTATTTCTCACGGCTGTCCATGCTGGATCCACATGTCGTTTGTTGCTTGTGCTGTCCATCTTGGATCCACATGCCTTGCATGGGATCGACACATCGTCAAGGATGCGGGAGTGATTATTCCTTCCGGTGCGGGTTATCCTTTAGCATTGCGCCCGCAATCCCGGAAATCAATGATCAACATGCCGTTGCCGTCTGTTGCCGGCCACATGGGATTGACACATCGTCACCTCGCTTACAGTCGCTTACACTTGCTAATTTATTTACAGCCGGGGAAACTGCGAGTGAGTTAGAATTGAGACGCAGAGAACAAGACATCAATGTGGAAGACTTCGGAATAGGCAAGAAAGGGATCAAATCTTGATGAGTTGTGTGCCAATTTTGGGGACGAACGGGGCAGTCGCGCATATTCAGATAATAAATATTATTAACATACACCACAAAGATGCTATCAGAGGCCCCGACATCATAGACCCGTTACCCTCGATGGCTGTCAGAAAAACGCTTTCCCTGTTAGAAAATAAGTCAAAGTTGAGCAGGAATTGAGCCCGAGCATACCCGACTTGTACATACTCGAATCCGTGAGGTGCAGGCCCGACCTCCGCCCTCTCCCGACTTCTCTTGGTGGCACCAACCTCAACGATCTGCGCGGCCACCGGTTCTAGAAGAGCAGCCCGGTACAGCTTTTCCCGAATTTTCTGGCGATCCGTGTTGTTGTAGGGTGTATACTTGATGAAAACCTGGGGTATGGACGATGGAGGAGGCGGGGAGGAGGGCGAGAGAGCAGGTGGCTGAGGGGTCTGACTCTTAACGGAGCTTGGCCAAGAAATCTGAAAGCCAATTGTTAACAAAACGATTGTTGAACATTCGGCAGAGGAGTAGAGTATTTACCAATCCTTTCCTGGCGTGCATCACTGGCTGGTTCCCCTGTCATAGCCAAACCATGAGAGAATGGACTTACACATCGGATGGGATATACACACCGTACGCAGGCTTTGGGGCACTAGTGCCTTCAACGTGTACCCGGTGAATTGTCTTGGCCTCATGTCGCTGCCGGGTCAATTCCGCTAGGAAAAAAATAAGGGAACGTCGACAAGATTGAGCTTTTGAAAGAACACGTACTTGCTCGCTCTACACGACGTCTCCGGACTGCTGCGCAGGGCGCATCGTGGGTTTGATCCCCGCTGCAAAGCGGTCCATGGCAATTGCACGCTGCTCAGGGTCCCGCAAGTTGTAGCTCATGGTAGAAGAAAACCAGAATACATGGCTGATGTGATCAAAAGAATCCAGATATGGCACATCGCAAACGCCCTGCCGACGGGTGCATCTAGAACAAGCCGTGGGAGATCGGGGAGAGAAAACCAGGGAGGGAATGGGCAGAGCAAAGAGGCTGGGGACAGGACGAGCGGTGGTGAGAAGCAAGAAGAGCTTTGGCACAATCAAGCCATGAACAAAACCGAACGGCCTGCGGTACAGGATTGCAATTGGTTAAATTCCCGAATTTGTGCCCTCCAGCAGCTGCGGAAACACATTACAGAATAATCTGTCCCTCCAGAATTTCGTGAAGTTCAAAGAGTGTGCTAAAGAAAAATGATTTTGGTGTTCCTACCGTTTAGCGCCTGTTAAGCGCACACATTGATGGGCCAATCTTATTGGTCCGGCAGTGCGCACCAGGTTTCGGACATCTCGGAGCTGCACCAACCTTCGAACCTGGGGTGCTTGTTTCGTGCCCGAGCCACTGATTGCGACTCTCGTATGCAATATGCATACTGCCCACACACCCCTTGCAATTTTCAACCAAATTCCCCTGGCAAAGAATATTATATTTCTGTATCAACACCGACTCCCGCCAAATTTTGACCTCCTCGCAAAGTTTCGTTCCTGGCAACATCCAGAAAGCCCAAATAAATCTATAAAAATACTCACAGACACCCTCTAGTATGTACCAACAACATTGATCAAAGTTACATCCAGGGAAACCAGTGATGTGGAAATACTTGTGTCGGACTGAAGTGGACGCAACTTCAACCAACTTTCCGGTGCCCAACAAGTTTGAAACTTGGACCAAATCCGGGACCTTCTTGATCAACTACGCCGTATTCCCTGATATTACCCCAGTTTGAATGGGTGAATAGGTAATCTAGATGCTATATCTATCTCGTTGGAGGTCCAATATGCGCTCAGACCATGTACATGTCCCGGAAATTCCAAAACATGTCGAAAAAATGGCCAAAAAAAAATTGTTCTGATTTTGATATATGTTGTTCGGACACTTATGGCGACCCCAAATCTCATTTTCCACACCTCCTGGGCTCAGAATCCATCCAGAACGAGCACCGACATTCTTAAGGTTTGTTACTCAATTCAGAGCTACCATATGATTGGTTGGGCAAATATAATGCAAAAAGTCGAGAAGGACACATTCAATAGCTTCTTTCCCGAACAGTTCATGCTCAGTGTCATGTATAAGCTGGCATTATAGCGAAATGTGAATTTATCTTTTTTGTTGACCACACACTGAATAAATTAGCTATTGTATTCGCACATGTGGAAACACCGGATCACACCTCCCATTATCCAATGATTCTGCAAAGGACACAGTTTAGTCCGTTGAAATGGTTTCTCAGCCCCCAATATCATGGCACCGAGTTTGACCGGTCTACTATTGAACCTGGTCAAATTTGTCAGTCTGTGCACATTCAGAGGTGTGGAAGGGTATTTTTGAAAGTCTGCCTCTTCAGAGTCGCTGAAATGATGGTGCAAGTGCTTGAGGAACAAGATTTCCGTGTTCCTTCCGAAATTGATGGTCCACTTCTATGTCAATCAGTGGCGGTGCCGGATTATTTCTAGCTTCGAACCACCACTCCTCAACGATTCAATGGTCTTTATTCTTGTTTTCTGCTCAGAATCGGCACATAACTGATATTAATACGCTTCCAAAGATACAGGACCATTCATATTGGCCACCAATGCCTATTTCTTCACTCATCGAATTTGGTGATGTCTCGGCATTTCCAGCGACCTCTGCCACCAATTGTGCGGCTTAGCCTGATAAAAGACTCGGTTCTCACGCCAGAAATCATTTCTCTGGAACCAATCTCAACTTCCTTGGCCGAAATGACCAAAAGATCTCGGGGAGTGTCTTGATAATTCGGTGCTATAGCTTTGTCTGTTCTCCAAGTTTTGTATCCATCTGAGTGCTGATAATCCCCTCCAGTGTTTATCTGCCCTCAAGGTGCTTCCCAAGAGCACTATGATGTGTGTATTGAGACCAGACGAAATTGGGCCGAGTTTGGACAGCATGGAGCTGAAATTTCGGACATCGCCTAGTTTATGGAGACCAGAGCGTGTGGAATGATATTATCTAAAGATGTGTCTCTCTATTCTTTTGAAAAGGTGGGTGTTGTGGCAATACCGATTGAACTTTCATGTTCCTGTTACGAAGCGCCCGTTCAGGCGCCCGGATTGATCGCTCCGTGCTGTCAATCAGTGCATCATGAAGATCATGTCTTCCTTCCCGTCACTCGCTCCCTCATTTCTTGCCGGCTCCTTTCTTTGTGCTGCCTCAGACCCACACCTGGGACCTGGCAGTCAAGGACTCGACACCAATATAAGGTTAGTGGCGGGCCCAATCCCTCGACACCGTGTCTTCTCACTCCAGATTCACGTAGGTACCACAACACCGCACTCAACCATTTTGAAAACCTGGTGGTAATAAGCAATATTCCGGTAGGGTTGTGTATATTCACTGACCAGCTTTAGTCTCTAACAACCATCACGATGAGCCGCCCCAGAAAAAACAAGAAAATGGATGTGTGTGAAGCAACAACAGATGGCGAGACAAGGTGTGTTGACTCTTTCCAATTGCGCTGTCGTCTTTCTTACCTTGTGCAGTGAAATGACGGCAAGTCAGAAAAAAAGGGATGCAGCTGCGATTCACTACCGGAAAAAGTGCGAGTATTGAAAGTAGTGGCCTCGATGATTCTGATCTTTTTTTTTAGCGCGGAGGTTATTCGAGAGAAACGACGAATCCAAATGGCAGAAAAACGGTGAGAAACACTGGAACCCAACCAGAATTACTGACAAGTGGCTGTATTCTAGTGCCGCAATCAAGGCCAGACGGCGTAAATCCGATAAACCGCGAAATAAGTCAGCGAAGAAGATATTAACGCGTGCAAGTGAGTTGCAAGATGATTCAGGTACCTTTTCAGAAGACACGTCGGCTGGCACTGCGAAGAATTTGAACATGCTCACTGACGCCGAGCGCGAGGCATCGGAGACGCTGACCTCGATGCGGCAGGCGGGTGCGAAGGTGGTCATCCAGGAACTTCCGTTCCACAAATCTTCCAGGCAAGTTTTCTTGTCGCAGTCGGGCCGAGACTCATGTATATCTAATCCAGTGCGCCTGAGGACCCGTTCGATGACATTGACTATGGGTACATTGTTTTTCCGTGCCGGCTTAATACACCACGAATACTGATGATTACAGTGCCTTTGGATATGATGATCATCCATTCTCATCGGAGGAGGAACCGGAACACCAATTGGGGGCGCGGTGAGTTTTTCCACAGACTCCAGATGGGGCTGGAATTTTAGACTTCCAGAACCATTTCCGAAGTGGCGGCCCATCAAGGAGACGGTTCCGTTTCGGATTGCGTCCCAGATCACATTCACACTGCAACGTCGGCACCCATTTTTTCTCACCAGATACCCTCACGGCGACCAGCATAGTTCCCCCCCGCCAGACACTACGGTTTGCAACGCCGTCACCGTCACACTTGGGAATATCGAGTTTGAGTCCAGACCCACAGCAACGGCTGCCGAGCTTTCTTGATTATCTTGATGAGCACATGCAGTCGGGTAGCCTGGCAAATTAAATACTCGAATTTGTACTGTTACGATTTTATTTATGAAATATTTTCAGTTTTTGAGATAATTTGGGAAGACGTCTGGACGGAAAAAGGCAATTGGTCTATACAAGAAACTACGCCTGCATACATCTCTGTATGCAAAAAGTAAACTATGCCTCCGTCCATTTCTGTACGCCCTCGCCGTCGGGTCCCTCGTAGAGGGAACGGTACCAAGCGATGGCATCACGGCGACTCTTCTTCTTCTCCTTCAGCTGGTTGGGGACGCCGTTGCAGACCCTGTCAGCCTCCGCACTACAGAAACAAGCAAGAAATTGAGAATTAATGTATAGATGAAGTAGAGGAACGTACGAGGTGCGATAGAAACCAGGCTCACGGCCACGTATAACCACGTACCAGGTCTCCCCTGAGCCCTCCGGATACTGGGCCACAATTTCGGCGGGAGTCTTGGGGACACCACGGACCCAGACTGGGTCGGCGGTGAGTTCAGCGGCGGCTGCGGCCGCAGCAGCAGCATCGGCAGCAGCAGTAGCAGCAGCGCGTTCCCCAGCCACAACTGCGGGCAATCTGGCTGGAGAAAGACAAAGGTGAGACAGAGCCAGGGGTAATTGACGGACATACCTTGTACCTCGACGGCGAGTCGCATCGCTTCCATAGAGGCAGCGGACAGGCGGCCAACAAGTGCGACCAGCACCTCCAGCTCAGTAGAGGTGGAGGTGCTGGGCGCAGTGGTCGACTCAGTCATTGTATTGGTAGCAGAGAGAAAGTGGTGAATGTGGGTGTGGATTTCGAAATTGAAGATATAGGGCGGCATATGAGCTGCCGAGTTTATAGCGGGGGTAGAGCTTATCCTCGTGTCGCAAGAGCACGCACGTCGCCGTCATGCGGGCACCGCTGCGCCTAAGAATGTGAGATCAACCGATACGAGATGGGCTCCATTTAGACTTACAGATAGATAGGGATCTGCATCTCAAGTGGGTTTCTTCTGAGGCGAGCAATTCTTGCGGGGATATCATTATTGCCTACGAAAAACACCTGAATTAGGTTGCTTTGAGAAAATACGACTGTGAAATTGAGCACAAAAGTGGACTCTGCAGTGCCCGTTTTTCCTGAGGCGAGCGATTGTTTGCGGGGATATCAAATAATTGCCTACGAAAAACACCTGAATTAGGTTGCTTTGAGAAAATACAACTGTGAAATTGAGCACGAAAGTGGACTCTCTGCAGTGCCCGTTTTCTGACTTGGATCATATTTCGCCCTTCCTGTCCTTCGTATTTTTCCTTTGCCTCGCGTCTCAAATACCTCCTGTGACTGCCTAGACACACCGACATTTTTCTGCGAATCAGTGCTGCCATATCATGCCGCGAGGGAGGCGCAGGCCCGCTTGCTGCAGAAAAAACTCGAATACCTGGAGTCCCATCTCGCCGAATTTCAGGAAGCCCAGCCGAACTTGAAAAAATTCTGGGCAAAGGTCGAAAAAGGGTACTTCGCCAAGTGGAAGGTGGAGGTAGAGCTCGGACTCCCGATACTGGATACAGAGGGCGTGTCAATCGAAGATTCGGGTGTTTCTGAGGAGCATCAAACAGCGATTGGTGCAGCCCAGCAGAAAGTTAGCAAGGTGAATGCATTCAGAGGCATTTTGATTCGAGCATTACTCACTGTGACCGTTCAGTCCATTCACAATTGGTACAATAATCGATCCCAAAAGAGAAGAAGCACCTGAACGGGACGGCTTCGACTTCGGGAACTTCGGACGCGCTGAAGGAGGTCATAGCGGCTCTGGCTGGAAAGAAACGTGGTCGAAAATCCCAACGTATTGAGATCTGGCAGCAGCGTAACACCGATATTATGAAAGAAGCTCTTCGACAAAGCGATTTCGACTGTGCCATGGGTGTCTCAGACGAAGAGGAGACCACGGAAGAACGCCAGGAGCGCATTAGAGGTGGAAAACGGGAGCAGATGTCCATCTTCCGGCGTGTGAGGCAAGACCAGTTTGCGCAAGCGTCCGTCGAGGAGAAAGCGGCAGTGGAGGAGCTGTACATGACGCAAGTACCTAAGCCTGGCATCAAGATGGGCAAGGCAGAGACGCCCGAGGAGTTTCAATTGTAAGCTCTGATTTCGAGTCCGATATGAACGGTTTGGCTAAATGTGGGATTTCAGGGGCTTGAACAATTTGGGTGCAATCCTGAAGGGCGTCCATGGAGCAATAACCGATTTGACTGGTTGGGTTGGAGGGACGGTGTTGACAGGGCCAATGCCAAACCGAAATGGGCAGATTGCGACACAGAGGTAACGTAATCCAGCAAACAACTTTCAATCACTTATTCGACCTCTTTCTCAGCTACTGCCATGGTGTAACTCCTACTGGTCAAAGCCTCGACGAAGCACTGACTGGATGGGAGCCCAACGTCATCAAACCCCTTCAGCAGTTCGGGAAGGCGGTCTTTGGTAGCTATTCCGCCATTTCTGTTATCTCTGGCTAAAACTCGCACCAGATCACCAGACTCGGCGAGAGCGCACGCTGACCGTTCAGGACGCCGAGGACACAACTCTTTCCCAGGCGCCCACTCCGACCCTGACAGCGAGAAGCCGTGCAAGCGCGCAAAGAAAAAGGTCACCGCGACCCCCATTATCGCATCTGCCATTACACCTGCCCCGATAGTTTCCACTCCGGAGCCCGCTGCTGCCGCTGTGTCTGCGGATGTGCCTCTCTTGCAGCTCACGGATGACGCCCTCCAAACTCTGGCAGACAAGAGTCTGTACAGGATCGATTCACTGGCGAATCACGGCCTCCAAGATCTGGAAGGCGGTCTAGATCCGGGAGACGATTACTCCTGGAATTCTAGCTACGGCGATCTCAGCTGGCCCTTGCAACTGCCCTCCCAGAACGAGGAATGGCCGGAGCCTCAGGCGGTGTTCCCAGACCTGAGACCCCTCACTGCGGACTCGCCGTCGCGTGCCGGCTTATCGTCCTTCGTCAAGGACTTCGTGTTTGACAGGTCCGATACCCGTCCCTCTTATACAGCCGTAGCGACACCGACGACACCTTTGGCGGCTACTCCGCCTGCCAATCCACGCCCCTCTCAAGAAGCTGAAGCGACACATGCGGTGCCCCCGATGCCTGCTGTTGTTGGCGGGCTGCATGATTCCCTCCCGCCTCAGGCAGCGGCAGTGGTGCCGGCAATACCCGCGATGGCCATCTTGTCTTTGGCGGCTTTTTCTCGCCCTGCGCCGCATGCTGTACCTCGCCTCGGCCCTGCGAGTCGGCCGTTGCCCCAACCCTTGTTCCGCGGCGCAGATCGTGCTGGATCGACACCCGCAATGCCCATGACACCCCTGTACCCGAAACCGTTGCATGTTGCCGAGGCAACGCGCACAACACCCGGGGATGCAGCCGGAACGACCCCCACCACGCCCACGACACCTCTGCCCCTCTCACTGGGTGCGGGTGGAGCACTCTCGCCCTCAGTAACGCCTTCGTCTCCGTGCCCACCTTCTCCTCCTTCTCCTCCCAACCTTTTCGTGGGTGGAGCACTCTCACACCCAGCAACACCTTCGTTTCTGCGCCCTCCCACATCTTCTCTCACTCCTCCCAACCCTCTGCCGGCATCCTTGCGAGCTACTCCAGCGGGGGTCAGGCAAGGGTCTGCAGTGACGACTTCGTCGCCACTGGGGCTATCTGTCCAGACAGCTGCACCACATGCGTCGGGGACTGCAGCATCGCCTATGGCCACACTCAATGTCTCCATGACGACACTGACTCCCGACGATTTCCCGGAGTCCCGACCGATGTCCAATGCGCCGAAGGGACTGCCTAGTACACGTGGTGGGCGTGATGGGCGTGGTGGCGGGCGGGGTGCGAGGGGTGGGCGGGGCAGGCGCGGTGGGCGCGGCGGCGGCGGGCGCGGTCAGCATACGGGCAACGGTGAAGGGGAGATGATGGCACACGAGGAAGAGGAGGGCCCAGATGCGCTGGGGGTTGGGAACCCAGCCAGTGCAAACAGCCAGGCGGTCGCACCGATTCCGCGGGCGCGCATGCTCGAAATCAGAGCATTCGAGAAAGAGCGCGATGCTGCTGCCGCCAGAGAAGCTAGGCGTCGTGACCACGGGATATTCGCCTTTCCACCACCGCCAGCGGGACACGAGTCATTGCATGCCGAGCCTGCGGCTCTTGGTGCGAGAGGGCCGCCCACGGAGCCTGAAGTTCTCGGTCCTCGAGCCAGACGGCACGTCAAGAACTACGAGCCACCGAAGAAGAGGACGATGGTCGAGATTCGAGAGGGGGCTGCAGCAAAACGGGACGCAATTGGGCAGAAACGGAAGAGGGGAGCGGAGAACGATGCACCAGTTGCAAAGAAAAAGTAATTTTCCACTCATTTGCGCCCACTCAAGCTTGCTGACTGTTTTTTTTAGGCGCAAGTCAAGCTAAGGGATAGAGAAGATCAGACCTGCTCAACCAGGGGTCAACGACGCGCCGTTCAACCGGCATGCAAGTCTTTGTTGGATAGGGCAGTTAGATACTCGTACTTTACAATTACACCCGCGTCATCGTACTTGAGCGGCTATTTTTACAAGTACCCAGAGGCTGTGTACGTGTGCACGTGCATTACCCGATCAGTACATGTAGCTCGCTGCCGGGGCTCGCGCTTGCCGAGAATGGCCACATGTTAAACCAGATCATAGTGAATTTATTCTTCGTCTCTTCAGTAATTGTGATTTTTCCAACTGTGTAGCTTGCCAGAAAAAAAATACGTAGGTAGGTATTACGAGAATGTAGGAGTATGATGTTGATCGCGTTTTGCAAACGGCGGGTGGGATAGCGGCAAAGATAGAGAGAGCGGCAGGGCATCGCGAACAGGTAGGCACGGCGAGCAAGCAAGCAGGCGGGCACGTCGGGTGGACAAGCGGGCGGGCACAACGGCGGGCGGGCTGGCGCGGCGGGTGAGTGAGCGGGCGGGCGCGTCGGGCAGGCGACGAGCGGGCGGGCACGTCGGGCGGGCGAGCGAGTGGGCGCAGCGGGCGGGTGAGCGGACGCGGCAGGCGCGGCGGGAGCATGGCAGTAACAACGGGGCAACGGGGCGCACGCAATGGGGGTGCAGGGCGGCGTGTGGGAGCGGGCCAGCGTGTGGGAGCGGGTGGCAACTGGGGTCGCTGCCCGCTGCAGAGGGCGCAAGGCGCAGGCACGGGCGGGGCACGGGTGCGGGCGGAGCGCAGGTGCGGGCGGGGCACGGGTGCGGGCGGATTGGGGAGCAGGCAGGGAGCAGACGGGCAGGGTGGTGGCAACAGAGCGAGAGCTGTGTGGCTGCGCAGAGCAACCAACCCGGGGCGGCGAGGGGCTGCAGGGATCGGGTACAGGTGGGAGGAGGAGAGGAAGATAAAGCCATGCCATTGTAACATGCACAAACACAGGCGCTCTGCCAATTCCACGACGACGAGGGGCAATCCTGTGGCTCTGCGCGGTGTTTTTGGCGCCTCACAATATCAATGTGGGTTCTTTGGCCACATATGTTGCCTGCTGCGGTGTTGAGTGCGTGCTAGAAGCGTGTATGGGGGAGGAATGAGCGCGGTGAATTCGGGACAACGCACTGCACCGCCACCCGACGTTGTGCACGCGCATCAAAGCGCCAGATGACGCCGCCGCAGGAGGGCCGATGCTATGTGGCAAATGCGGTATGCCTCTCATATAAATAAATTGGCTCACCTCTAGTTTCTGTGGTTTATACATAATACGAAACCTCTAATGCACAAGCGTTTTATATAGAAAATCGCCGTATACGCCTGGAGAGTCCTGGGCGCTACATGACGTTAGTACGGAGCTCGGTTGCTTTGAGATCGGGAGGCTCACGACTGCTGCGTGTCGTGATTCCCGAGCGCCGCGTACACCGGACCCGAACCGAGAGTTTTCTTGAAGAGGTCGTAAACGACAGTCTGTGGCCGGCTGAGCAAAACCAAGAGAAAAGAGAGTGGCAGACTGGCCTCTGTGTACAAGACGTAATCTCTAGAAAGCTCATTCATTGGGTCATGCGAGCTGCATGGCGGAGATGTAAGCCATCGACAACCTAAGTGGAAAGAACACTACACCAAATCTCCGGTATAAATCGTGAAGTTGAATCCGGTACCCAGGGTGCCGGTAAGCACAGGGACTGACTCCAGAGCGGCAAGAGCCAGAGCATATGGTGTGTCACTTGAGGAATAGTTAGTCATTTGGAAAGGCAAGGCCTCGAGAACTCACCAAAGATAGGACCCAAAGCGCGGGGCAGGCATCAGAGTTGCATTGGGGCTTGATTGCGCGAAAGCATCCTCACGGCAGCACAGACCTGATGAGCAATTTGCTTCTGCGCCAGTCTTGAATCCTGAAGTATCGTTATATGTGTTCGTAAATCATAGCAAGGGCCGACGTACGAGGGTCAATGTGGAAGTCCGATAGGTGCAACACCTTGAGGCGTTCTCCACTCGGCGCACGACGGGCTGGCAGCGGATCCGGCTTTGGTTTCGCGAACTAACCAGTCAAGTTCAATGGAGTCGTAGGAGGCCTTGGACAAGCGCCATTCCCAAACGCGAAGCAGATCGCCTGACCGTCGTACCCAGCCACGTCAGCATTCGAGATAACCTGCGTGACGACGTTCGCGAGTCCGAATTGACCAAACCCAACTTCGCATGCTTCCGTAGAGCCCGCAAGATTCAGAGCTTCGCAAAGCGCGACGGCGATGCTGGCTCCTTCCGATGGCGCAGCGAGAAATGCGAACTTTGCCGGAAGAAGTACAGCTTGGCATGCCGCGCACAGATCGTTGATGAAGGGAGAGGAAGGTGTGTTCGGAGAGGCGATGAGCTGAATCTGACGGATTGCGGCAGCGACGATCGCGTCAGCGGATGCCGGTGGAGGAAAGGGTGTCGGATCCTTGGTATCGAGTAGAGGGATGGTGTCCGGACTTGTCAGACTCAGAGGGTAGACCACATTCTGTGTCGCATCTTCGTCAGAGTTGACTTCTGTGTAGTTAAATGAAGAAAGACTCACAGTGACGGGGTCTGAGATGACCGGTTGGACCTGAGAACTCGTCTGCGTCGGGTCATTGTAGTACGAGCCAAAGATCGAGGTTGGGAATGCTCCCGGCGCGGCAAAAGTCGATGGGCCCAGTGCTACGGTCATCGTGAGCGACACACGGTCAGTGAGAGGGGTGGGAGCAAAGGAAGGTCAAGAAACCTTTATATGATATATATCTCCATGAGTCATCATTTTTCTATTCTCGTCGATTGCGTTCGACCGAACAACCCGACCTGTTTCCCATGCCAGCCTGGCGTGTACGTATGAGGCTTCGCTTGCTGGAGCTTTGGGGCGTTTATTAAGAATTTTGCCGGCCGATCACAGTGTCGATGAATGCATACCAGTGGGCTGGAAAATTCGTAGCTGCCTGCGGCATGAGTTCCTGCCGAAGCCGGACACCGATTCTGACGTAGGAGTGCGAGTAATGGGATAGAGATCTATTAAAAGACGGGGGACTCCAGTGCGTACGCCAGAGTAGGACTGCGATTGCTCCCACACACTTCTAGAGAATTGTTGGGGCCGCTATACTGCACAAGTATGAGGAGTAAGGCCGTCGCCAACTCGAAATTTGATGCAAAGACCAGGCCGTCCGGAGAGTACAAATAATCCCAGCAAGGTGACTGCGGAACAGATGGAAGAGATGCACGTTGCAAAAAAGCGGCCTTGTAAACGTTTGTTACCGTTCCCGTTTAATTTAGGCTCCACCGTAAACTAAAACTAAATGGCGGTTTGCAACGGCCCGTCGTCAAATGGTAGCGCATTAATGGCGCCCGGGAATCGCGAGCGCCGCCCCAAAAAGTCTCCCAGAGCCTTTGTGGGAGGATTTAGAGAGGATATGATCAAATCAGAGATGTAAACGACGCCCCGTTGGCCGGAGATGCCAGTGACCCACACAACCAAACAGTCGCCCCATTCCTTAGCCGGAACCTTGGGAACCCCGCCATTCCAAGAGTGATCGCAAAACGGTCGAAACGGTCGGTTGCATAGAATGATTAGAAGAAGACAAAAAGCAGTCGGTCGCCCGGACATGGCTCGGGCCCGAGTCGAACGAGCAACTCCACGCAAGTGATATCGCGAGGTGGGGGTGACGACAAAATGTGGATGCGTACTGTGAGCGTGTGCGGTACACCTGGAGCGATTCGGCCGACGTCCCATTGCGCACTGACTGGGAGCGATGTAGGCCAGTATTGGCTCAGTCGTCGAGCGGGGCCGAGAGATCATCCACGGGGGCGCGCGCAGGGCGGAAGATACGGCTACGAAAATGAGGAAGGTCAGCTTTTAATTAAACGGTAGAGTGACAGAGAAGAGCGAAGGACGCCGATGTGCAGGCTCTCGCACTAACGGGCACGGTGGCCGAGGAAAGCGCAGCGATGGTGTGAAGCAATGAAGAAAAAGAGAGGGAGAAAAGCGCTTGCCTCGCATGCACACCCGCTGCTCAGCCTGATACCGCTCCGGCTCTCGCTATCGATCTGGGTCGCGAGGACCACCCTCAGCTCACTCTCGACCTAAAAACCATCACCATCTCCCCGTCCTCAACCACCGCTCTACCCCCCGTCGCCTCTTGATCCTCCTCACCCCACTCCCTCATCACACCCACAAAGTCATCCACATCACACCGAGGTCCAATCCACACCACCGTGCGCACCCTCGTTGCCCGCCCGAGGTACGCCCGCACCAGTGCCGGTTGCCGCGGGTAGACAAACATCAGCCCTTCCGCGCGCTCCGCTTCGCCAGGCGCGACGGCCCAGGTGTCCAGGACGACGGTGGTGTTCGCTTCGGGCAGAAAGCGGTTTATTGGGTGAGCCTGAGCAACCTCCACGCCGAGAAAAGAGTCCGGGCTCGAGCGGTGCGGGTGGCGCTGCAGGAAAAGCGCTTCGAGCAGTCCCGTCCCGGAGCCGACGCTGAGGGTCACCTTGGATGGTGGCGGCAAAACGGCGTCGAGAAGGTCGAGAAGCGGGAGGGAGAGCGAGGCGCAGCTGGAAGGGTGGCGCGATGCGGAAGCCGTTAGCGTTGGGAGGCCGTCCATATCGTTTGAACTTGGAAGCCAGAAGACGAAATAGGCAAGATCACATCAGCAAATTTGCACAAACCGGATTTGGCGCGATGGGGATCACGGTCACACGAGGATCTGATGTGACGCGTATCATGTACTGTACTATTTGATTCAATTCGTCGGTCACGCGTCACAAGCCCCGAAATCGACGAATAATTTTGCGCCTGTCACAGGTCACCGAGGCTGAACGCGAACTTGTAAAAAAAAAAGGCACAAAATCGCGAAAGGCGCGTCCGAAATCATTTTTCCTCTCCGCTGAGGTGCCCTTGATGTTGGAATGGCTGCGGCGCTCCCACAGCTGCCATTTCTGGCGTGATCGGAGAAACTTGATTTATCCCGCTCCCACACGCACTCGCTCGTGAATCGGACTGGCAGCTCACAAAACCTCGAGTTCTATTGAAACTACTTGGCAGATAATGGGATCTCAATACCAGGAACAGGGATATCCTGGTCCTTGTTGTTGGTGTGGTGCCAAAACTTGCCTGCGTATTTGGTGTTGGGGTGACGCACGCGCATGCCCCGGCCCTTGGGTGCGGCCTTCTCATCAGAAGTGTCCTCGGTCGGCATCTCTGTGTCTCAGCGTCCGAGGCTCTGGGAGGGTCTCCATTGCAGCGAAGACTACAAGCGGTTGTGCGCAAAAAGGCTTATGGCAGCCGATTGATCTCGCATCATTCTGATCCGCTCGCTATGCACGGCATCATAGAAACTTGCTGAGCACGCGCCATTTCATTTATCTTGTCTCAGAATCAAGGTGGCTGAGCTTAGAATCACACCGGCAATTGCCAAATTTTGGAAGACCTGATGTTGATGACGACACACTAACTGCCAAAATCAATGTCAGGCCAAACAAAATTTAAGCTGAATTCTGTAGGCTCATTTTGTTTTATACAATATCTGACATTAATAGAAAAAAAAATGCTTTCAGTTTTGTTGAGACAGAGCTGACACGCAAAACAACAGGTTATGAGTCTGGTGGGCTGGAATCTAAAACGGAAACCTATTATCTCGGTATTAGAAGAAGTGCAGCCAAAACTTGGAGTATTGGTTAGACTAGAAGCAGGACCAAAACTACAAATTTCGGTTCTCATTTCAGTCCATGTGAAACTTGGAATTTTGGTTTTGATTCGGCTCAAGCTGAAATCAGAATCACGACTATGAATTTCAGCGCAACTGAAATTCCATCCAAGTTTTGCAGGAGCTGAAATGAGATCTGAAACTTGTAGTTTTGGTTCTGTTTTGCAAAGCGCAATTTTTTTTTTGTGTCACGGTCCCCAGGGGCAATCAACGAATATGAAAGTTCGTTGCTCGATGTCACAGGTCACAGGGCACGCGAATTGAATCAAATAGTACAGTAATCACCGGCACTCATGAGCAACATAAGTACCGGTTCGATGGGCACTTATGAGTGTAGTGCCAGATTTCATGGGACCATGAGCATATTGACAGATTCACTACCTACTCACCAATGTCACCATTCTGCTGTCTGACAGGATGTACAAATTATGAGCAACAAGAGGGCGCATCAGACTTCAGTCGTGGTGAGCCTCAACGGAACAGGTGATCTACTGAAATAGTGGCCATGGACTTCGATTTTGAATACCCAGCGAGGTATGTCTCGGCAGGCACTTTCAGAGCTTCCTTGTCTGTAGGGACTAATCCAAGTCCAATTGTGAGTTCATCGTTGACAATCTTTCTACTTACATGTCCTCTGGTGCCGTAATGCGCGGTGCTCGGTTTCATTGATCTGGTGGAAATACGATCACACGTGAAAGGTTTGTTGACTGATTGATGCAACTTCGGAAGCGGCGCCATAATAGGACCCCAGATATTCCCTTTGGAGGCTAGGGCCCACTGGAACCCGATCGGCCGATTTTTGTCCGGATAAATTTCCTTGTCAAGGCCCGATTTTTGTCCGGACAGGACCTAGCCTACAGAAATTCGTTTTTTTCTTTCTCTACTAGGGGCCTGTGGCATGTCATGAATCGCATTTTTGTGCTGTTTGAAGCATCTAGAAATGTGTGAGATATATTTACTCGGAATCCTCGCCATCATCATCGCCTGACTCCCCTCCCGCAGCTGAATTCTTTTTTCTCCTCCGAAACAGTTTAATTGCCTTGAAATTTTCCAGACCCCCGGCAAGTGTTTTTGAAGCGACTCAATTCCGGTGGGAATAAGTCCCCGTAGCCCGTACAGCAGCAGCAGGGTGATGTGAAAAAATATGTATTTGTATACCTAAACCTTCAATGTGGTAGTGTGAAAATTAAAAGAAAAATGGCTCCCAGCAAGGCTCGAACACATGACAAAAAAGCTGATCTACCACTGTTAGCCTACGGTAGTATCAGTTTGAAAACCAAGGCAATTCAACTGCACCAGGGAAGCCGTGTATTGACCTCAAGACTGACCTGTGCTCACAGTTTTTTCCGGACACCTGGCCTAGGTACCCCGGTTCCAACCCCTCATGTTTGTCTGGTTGGGGCCTAGGTTTCCGGGCCAAAATCTCAATTTTTTGTCCAGCGCGGGCCCTAGGGTCCAAAGGGAATATCCGGGGTCCTGCCGTAATGCGCGTTGCTCGATTCCGTTGATCTGGAACGCAGAAACTTGAATACAATCACATGTGAAAGGTTTGTTGACTGATTGATGCAACTTCGCGAGCGCGGGATAAAAGGTGAAATACATTCATTTTACTCTTGTCTTCCACCCTCATCATCTCCCCCTCCTCCACCACTCTCTCCCTCACCACATTTGCAATGCCCAGTGCTCATATTTCTTAGCCCCACGCTAGTTCACCGTACCTGACTCACTATTGGTTGGCTTCTCATTGTTGTGACCCGCCTCAGCATGCAACTTCGTTGGCTTCCTGGTGAGTTCCTTCTGCATACAAGCTGCCAACTTTGACATATCTTGATCAGTGTCATGAAGTCCGTAACTTTGTTGGTCTTTTTAGTGAGTTCCTTCTGCCTGCAAGCTACTTTGACACCCCTTGATCAGGGTCATGAAGATTTTTTTCCATATGTGCGGCGTCTGTAACGGGCAAGAACTTTTGGGTGCGTTTACCCTTTCAACAATGTCTTGGCCCACACTAAATTTGCCTCTTGGGCACCCAATGCCATCCCGACAAAGTTCTATAAAACACAGCCTTCCCAAACGGTCAGCCTGGTCATTCTCCGCCCCATTCCTCTCTAAAATCTACTGGAACCGTGAGTCCGACAATTTTTTTCTAGGATCTGTCCCCACTTCTGTCTGCTATACTACCGCTTCTGTGTCAGGAACTGCCGTGGTCTAGTACGCAGATCCTTGCAACGAATTCATTCACTCGCGATTTTCTTCAAGCTGCAGCTATCCGGGTAAGCTCACCTCTGTTTCTCGTTCGGAAGACAGTCGTTCAATTTACTATGGAATTATAACTAATGTAGGCGTCGAATTCAACCTGCCGCCCTCACGTTTTAAACATTTGCAACATTTTCCCGACGTGTCTAAGGACCAAAAAGTCTACGAACCATGTTGCTAATTAATCTCAACCTTACGCAGACCCTGTGCAAATTTTGAATTGAAGGTCTGGGGAGCGGAATGCTGGGAGCTCACATCTGTTCTTCTATATCACAATGCTGTTCTTTACATCATGCCATAGGCTCACCTGCAGCAACCCAAATTTCCAAGCTCTCTTTCAACTCAATATAACCCTTCGTCTTAACCTATTTTCTCACTAACATGCCTACTTTCAGGTTTATTAATCCGATCAATATTGCAGCTTAATTGGCTGCCTGCAGACCACGATATCAATTCCCAGGATTCCCTGCTGTCCATCTACCTACTTCCTGAATTTTTCGCTCTTCCCCAGGAGTGCAATCCATTAATGGAGTAGAACCGCAGCCAGTAACTCGATGGAACGTGTTCCGTCTTACCAGCACGATACATTGCAAGCGGGAAATCTCGAACCATAACAAGTATCTTCCATCCAATTTGTATTGAGCAGCACTAGATACATACAGCATAAAACAATACCGACAAGATGACAAGAACAACAAAATATATGGAACATTAGATCGCAGAAAGAGTGGCACTTTCTAGCGAATTTTGACCAACCGAACCCTCCCCCTCCTCAATCGCAGAATTTCTCAACTTCAGATGAAAGCTCCTCAAAAACCGTTTCAGGGGAATGCAGCTTTGCGAGGTGTACCAGCACCATCTGCTTTTTTTCAAGCTCCACCAGTCTACCATCAATCTTTGCAGTATCTTTAGCTTGCGACGACCTTTCGAAAAATGGACGAGCTGCTGTCCAAAGTTCCACAGCTTGCGAGAAATCACCCTTCTTATTAGCAAGATCTCCAAGACGAAATAGACATTGAGCTCTACTGCGGTGAACATCCATACAAGCAAACCCCTCTAGGGCCACAGTAAGGAGGCTGTATCCCGTATCGTCATCTCCCCGAGAAATGAATACATCTCCAAAGAAGAGAAGTGCCTTATGAAGATCTAATTTTCGCTTTGATTGTTGTGCATGCCCTAGATATACTGTAGGCCAGGTTGCTGTGTACTCCTTCAGCTTCCAGCGGCTTCTGTCTGCAAGTCTCTCCAATGCGAAGGAAATAACTTCATTTTGTCTTCCCCTGGTTGAATGCAGAACATTTTCAAATAGTGGCTTGGCAGAGATGATATCTCCCTCTCTAAGTTTGAGGTCCGCCAAAACCATGTTGCACAGAACACCTCCACGAAAATGATCAAGGATGCTGAATATTCTTGTTGCTTCATTCAAGTTCTTTTGCACATCCTGCTCAGCTCCACCAATTATCACGTCAATCCGAGCAATATCGACCAGTGCATGGGCAGACACAAGTAGATCTTGGTCGCTGTCCTGCAGAATTTGAGTGAAGATACTTCTTGCATCCATATATTCAGATTTCAGCAGATGGATCTCTGCCCTGCCGCCTTCAATATGGATATCAGTACGGCCACCAAGCATGCCACAAATGGCTTGAATCTCTTTTGCTCTGTGGAAGTGGATAATGCTATTTCGATAGTTCCCAAGCTGTCCTGCACATTGAGCTAAAGTGCACAATGCCAATGCCTCTTGAAATAAGTTTACTGACAAATTGGCCAGCCTCCTTGCCTCATGTGCACGTGCCTGGGCAGTAGCATATTCTCCCATGCCCCACCTGATATCAGCAATGGCGGTCAATATGAAGCATTGAGTGTCGGTTTCTCCACAAGATCTTGACAGTGTCAGTCCCTTCTCAAGTAATTCCAAGGCAGTATAGGTGTTGCCTTTGGAAAAGAATTGGTAATATCCAGCAGCCGCATAGAATTTACCTATTCTCAATATTAGAAGGACCCAAGTATGATAATAGCAAACGTACACTTAAGTACAGGATCATCGAAGTGATTGCAATGAGATATGCCTTGGGAAATCAACAGTTCTGGATCGGATATAAGATGAATGTTGTCTGATAGCAGGACTTCAACAATGAAATGTATCTCCAGCTTGTGCTCAGTGTGCTGAGAGAGAACCTCGGGAATGTGAGTTATTAATGGAGTAGAACCCCGCCCAGTAGCACGGAGGAATGAGGTCAGATTTATGATGCACTGTGTAATGTCTGTAGGATCCGGATCATGTGCATGTAATGCGAGAACAAGCAATTGCTGCAGATTTCCAAGATTCAATGTGATTTGATTGATAATACCCTCCAGCTGTGTCCCTCTATATTTCTTGAAGAGAATCAAAAGTGAATGGAAATGCTTCCGGAGTGGATGTGTGAGAGACTGGGGAGGGGGTGAGAACCGCTGGACATGTTCTCTGGTAGGTGTTAACATTCGCAGTCGCTTCTTGATGTCAATATATGCCAAAGAAGTAGCAACTAGTGCAGTCTTGCAACTGCGGATGTCCTTGATAGGAAGTTTACTTTGTAGAAGTTCAATATCTGAAAGGCCATCTGGGAGAATTGAGAGCAGACTCAATAACTCCTTGGCACCAGAGGTGATCCTGGGACTTGAGAGGGAGAGTGCTATGGATGTGTCCAAATTGGATTTTCTGTCATTACCGGCAGAGAGAATGGATGTTTTCTCGGTCTCCCAGCGAGCCAACACATTGGCACAGCCTTCATAGTCTGCCAAATGAGCAATCAAATCCACTGCGAGCGGCATGTTGTCTGTGAATCGGAGAAGTTGCTTCATCATGTCCTCTTCATCGGGGGAAGCCTCTGTGATATCGATGAAAATTTTTTGGGCAGCATCATTCGACAGGGGCTGCAGAGGTAGCAAAAAAGGATGGGTCCACACGACTTTTGCTGGTCTTTCTGCACCTCGCATTGTGATCTTTTTTAATATGAGCAACTGAACTGGAAACATCATTGGGACCATACCATTAATGCAAGATGTGGAATATCAGTGAGGAGTGAAAGGAACTCCTCAACCCCCCCCCGCGATGGAATGGGTTCCCATGGAGTTTCTAGATTGTCCAAAATCAAAAGACAAGGGATGTCGTTCGAAAAATATTGGACAACAGCCTTGGTGAGGTCTTTTCCTGGGTTCAATCCCAGGTGCAAACCAATCAGTGCAGCTAACTCAAGGCTGTTGGTTGCCGATTCAGCACTGACAAAATATCGGTGCTCAAATTTGCTGGGAATGACTGGATGGTGCAGGGCAGCTCTTGCCAGCGATGTTTTACCCATTCCACCTCCACCTAGAATGGCTACCCGAGGTGAATCCTGGGAAAGAGTCTCAACAAGGTGTCTGAGCTCAGATTCACGGCCGTAAAATATTTTGGGCTTTGAAGGTAACACCGAGAATGAATTTGAGCTTTAAAGTATAAGCACCATCCATAGATCAGACTAGTGGTCTTACCTATTGTATGATTCATTGGCCTTTTGGTATACCTGGTCACAATTATGAGTGATGTTGTCGGAAGCCGATGCACACACATACCGAGGATGATCTGTCCGAGAATGTGCCATCTGAAAGTGTTGCAATTATTTCAAGGAGTTCATTGTGCATATTATCTGTCTTCTGCTTCATTTCATCGATGCTATTGAAAACATTTGCCCCAATGTCAATCTACACCATGTGAGATTGCTACACTGGTGATGAATTGTTTCCCAGCACCCACTTTAAACGCTTCCAGAGCCTGGTCCAATCCATAGCGACAATCTTTGAGCAGTCTACTCATTTCACTCTGGCGAAAGAAGTACTTGATCCTGCTACCATCCTGTTGTGCTTCCACAAATGTGCGTATCTTTTGCAAAGTTCTGTGAGATCCGGTCAGACATATCTCCCTTCTATACACAAGGCCAGATGATGTACTGTGTGAATGTTCCAATATGATCCAAAATTGCTGGATGGAGAGATCCCGCAGGCTCAGATTTTATATGGACATCGACAATTGCCAAAAGCACATGATGGATGTTCTCCATGAGCTCAAGACATTCATCCCTATTCCGCTTCACATTCTGGATACCAGTGAGTCATTCATCACCACTGGCAATCATCAAATCCATTACTTACTTGCACTGCAGTAAGCAATGAGAGAGTGACCTGCGAGCTCAGTTTGACAAAGGAGCCCCCAAAGGCATCGCCGAGCTCATCCAGGAGACCCAGTGCAGGAGGTAAATAGTCTGCAATGCTATTCAGGCGAAAGTCTGCAACAGTGAGGTGGGGGGGCATTGTGAAAAGGATACCCAGGAATCTGTGATTCTTGAGTTATATATACACGCAAGTGCCGATACTGACACAAGAAATCACCATCTTGATGAAATTAACCATTCTGTATGTCTGAGCCCTTTCCGCTCAACTGCTCCTTCGATACTGTGCACTCTGCCAGGCTGGCTCCCGGGCTTCCTTGAATATCATATAGTTCCCCAGCACAGAAACAATAGATCTCAAAGTCGATTCTCTCGAACATGAACTTTTCAGAGTGTGAATTTAGGTCCAATAGTCCAATAGAAGTCGATATGAGGCAGCAGAGCGGCCGAGCAGGCGCTTGTACATTGATCATGATGCATATTCATAGGTCAGAAGAAGCAGATGTGGTTAATGAACATTGGATGGATCCGGGAGATGCGGCGAACCACGAAACTAAATTGATGCACAGCAGGTGACCTCAACTCGACCGACTTCGCTGCCCTGGGACTGGAGGCAGGCAGGCACCATGGAAGCACAAAGGTACCAGTAAACCAGACAAGGCCCCCACAAACGCCGGGCCTACCTCACGGCGGCCGCCAGGCGCCTATGTTAAGCGCCCGTCTGAATACTTATCGTGCCTTGCGGTCCGTGCATGCCGGTTTGCCTGCCCGCATTCCCAGAGTAGTACACTGCCCTTCCAGCAAGTGACTGCGGAAGAGATGGAAGAGGTGCACGTTGCAAAAAACCGGCCTTGTAAACATTTGTTATTGTTTCTGTTTAATTGAGGCTCCACCGTGAACGAAAACTAAATGGTTGGAGCATTACGGCGGTTTGCAACGGCCCGGCGTCAAATGGTAGCGCGTTGATGGCGCGTGTTATCCATGGGCAGGCCCGGGAATCATGAGCACTGCCCCAAAAAGTCTTCCGTAGAGCCTTTTTGAGGGCTTAAGGCTTAAGTCTGGGGTGGCTTAAGGTGGCTTAACCCAAACTGGGTAATTGGACAGCCACCACCGTAATCACGTCCATGAAATCAACTGTGATGTTGTGTCAGGGGTTCAAAACCCGCAGTGCCTTGGTCGTCGGCCTACAAAGTGGTAGAAATTGAGCGAGATATTTCATTGCAGACCCACAAACCTTCAAGTTGATATACAGGAGCATAGACTGGTCCCCAGTCTTCAGCTCTACTTTGGGATACAACGCGGCAATTTCTTCGCATATATCAAACTACAAAGTAAAAAATATATCCAATGTAAAAGAGAATGGGAAAATGAAGAGTCGGGATGTATAAGTAATGTGGGTCCGAATAGGCACTTCTCTTACATTCCCGCAGTACCCTTCCCCGAACTCGCAGCGCGCTCGCCGGAAATCCGAACTGCACAGACAGGGGTGCGATCTGAAATGCCGGGGGAGCGTAGGTTTTGCTGTCTCCGCCCGGGTTCGTCACACCGAGAATTGTTGTGATGCCCCATTTGCGCTTGTCTGAAATCCCTAGCGCAGAAGGTGGGTACCGGTGGAAGCATGGGGTGCGCATCACCTCCGTGTGGTCCATGCCATGCCAGCCTGTGGCACTGTTACCGCGGCAAACGCAGCCGGCACTGGTGATGAGAAGCCGCCGGGCGGAGTCATCAACGGGCGGGGCGGTATAGGGCTGAGAATGGACGGGGGAAGCGGGGAGGGTATGGGGCAATGGGGGGACAGCTGCAGCGTGTGCTGTGCACAGGAGATGGTACCCGTCCTGTTCGCGGGGTGCGGCAGGGCAAGGTTTCGAGTGGTCGCTGGTGTCGGCGCAGAAGGTAGGTGCAGTGCCCCGGGAGGCGATGAAGGCGGCCTGGGCGACAGGGAATGCTCATTGCACTTGCTGCGTGCTCCGGCAATGCTGCGTGTCGTACTTCCGGTGCCAGACATGAGCTGGCTTTGAACAGAGGATAATCAGGCGCTGGACACGGTAGCGGCGGGCAGGGAGGTGATAACCGTAGCACGGGGGATGGGGAGCGGCTGCTGTGGGTGCTGCGCATGCAAGGGGTTGTGCATGCAAGCGCCCTGCGCGCATGTGGATCAAGGAGAGTGGTATTTGCTGGAGATGCAATTGGCGCGCGAGGAGGCGATAAAAGCGGTGCCGGCGATGGAGAACGACTATTGCACGCGCTGCGCACGCAGGAAGCGATGAAGGTGGTGCTGGGCTGGGAAGTATGACAGATGCAGGCGTCGGTCGGTGGCGGCGGTGCGCTGCTGGGGGGTCACGGTGTGCAGGAAGGCGACGAGGCGTCGTTGGCGGCAAGGCACGCCAGCGTCACGGGTTGCGTGTGCAGCTGGTAGCGCAGTTGGGGCTTGTGTTCGCGCCGGAGTGCTTTTGAGCCCGTGGGGGTGGCAGGAACGGTAGAGCGTGCCTGTAGCGGATTGCACGCACGGTTGTGGTGCTGCAGATGGTCCCCCGGGCAGCGAGCGACGCTGCTGGTCGCGGCGCACGCATCCGTCTCACCAGGGTCCCCAAGCTCACCATCGCTGCCCTGCGTTTCACCTGCGTTGGAGACGGGGGTTAGTACTTGCTATATGTGTTATGCCTGCCTACTTTACACTTTCTTTGTACGCACACTCATCCTCTCTGGCATGGACTGAGGTAGCTGGAATATTGTAAGGTGGACGGACATACCTTCCGGCTCCCAAGTTCCCTCTCCCTCTCCTGTTCTTCGCTCTGCGGTGTTGAGTGTTTGTCATGTCGATTTAGTACGCGAAGTCCTTGTTGAAGGACGGGTGCGGGTGGTTTATATCGGCATGATGGTGATGAGGAAAAAGAGACGAGCGGGACACACGGCTTGCAGCGGCGCGAAGAACGGCCTGCCCATCTTGAAAACGATTGGCCACGGTTTAACCCAAACCAGGCACTATACCCGGAAGGGTTAGACCTTGAAATCACTTGGCGAGCTTCCGCATCATCTTGATATCGTTCCAGCGCCGTTGTCGTTTTTTCACACTCTCGCCGCCCACAACGCGAAATACCCTCGGACATTGTCATAAACAGGTCTCTGATCTTCCCTCTCTTTTCTCCCCTTCTACCTCTTTTTATCAACTTGAAAAACTTGATTCTTTCCCCGTCGCCCCAGACATAAACCAAAAGCCTTTGTGAGAGGATTTATTGAGGATTTAGAGAAGATATGATCAAATCAGAGATGTAAACGACGTCCCGTTGGCCGGAGGCAACGTGCCAGTGACCAACAGCAGGAACCTTGGGAACCCGCCATTCCAAGGGTGATCGCAAAACGGTCAGTTGCATAGAATGATTATAAGAAGACAAAAAAGCGGTCGGTGGCCTGGAGATGGCCCGGACCCGAGTCGAACGAGCAACTCCACACAAGTGATATCTTGATCTCGAGGTTGGGGTGACGACAAAATGCGGATGCGTACTGTAAGCGAGTGCGGTACATGCGGAGCGATTCGGCCGACGTCTCATTGTGCGCTGACAGGAGCGATGTAGGCCAGTATTGGCTCAGTCGTCGAGCGGGGCCGAGAGATCATCCACGGGCACGCGCGCAGGGCGGAAGATACGGCTACGAGAATGAAGAAGGTCAGCTTTTAATTAAACGGTAGAGTGACAGAGAAGAGCGAAGGACGCCGATGTGCAGGCTCTCGCACTAACGGGCACGGTGGCCGAGGAAAGCGCAGCGATGGTGTGAAGCAATGAAGAAAAAGAGAGGGAGAAAAGCGCTTGCCTCGCATGCACACCCGCTGCTCAGCCTGATACCGCTCCGGCTCTCGCCATCGATCTGGGTCGCGAGGACCACCCTCAGCTCACTCTCGACCTAAAAACCATCACCATCTCCCCGTCCTCAACCACCGCTCTCCCCCCCGTCGCCTCTTGATCCTCCTCACCCCACTCCCTCATCACACCCACAAAGTCATCCACATCACACCGAGGTCCAATCCACACCACCGTGCGCACCCTCGTTGCCCGCCCGAGGTACGCCCGCACCAGCGCCGGTTGCCGCGGGTAGACAAACATCAGCCCTTCCGCGCGCTCCGCTTCGCCAGGCGCGACGGCCCAGGTGCCCAGGACGACGGTGGTGTTCGCTTCGGGCAGAAAGCGGTTTATTGGGCGAGCCTGTGCAACCTCGACGCCGAGGAAATAGCCCGGGCTCGAGCGGTGCGGGTGGCGCTGCAGGAAAAGCGCTTCGAGCAGCCCCGTGCCGGAGCCGACGCTGAGGGTCACCTCGGACGGTGGCGGCAAAACGGCGTCGAGGAGGTCGAGAAGCGGGAGGGAGAGCGAGGCGCAGCTGGAAGGGTGGCGCGATGCGGAAGCCGTTAGCGTTGGGAGGCCGTCCATCTCGTTGCAACTTGGAAGCCAGAAGACGAAATAGGCAAGATCACAAACAGCAACAACACTCGGCCAAAACATGAGGCAAACATTGATGAGACCAATTAATACTGTTCGTCAGTCACGCGTCACGAAAATAAAAGCAGCGCAGGAATGCTGTCCCGCGCTTGGACCTAGTGGCTGGGCCTTCTTCGGGCCATTTTAATTCTCCCTCACGGTGTGTGGTCAGTTTGCTTTCGATTTCAAACCCATACCAGGCGCCTATGGTTCGGTTCTTTCCCAACATGTTGCCATCGTGCCACAGAACCACTAAATATTTTCTATGAATCGGAGAGGCGATCCCCCACTGGGGGTCTCACGACCCCCGACTGGCAGGCCTGCCGTCACGATATTATTATCCTCTATTCTGTTCGCTGCCGCGCTTGCGGCGGAACCCCGAGTCTTTGTTTTCGCGGGTACGCCGCCGCGTGCAGACTCTCTGATCTATACCCAGATATTTCCAGCGACTCACCGTTCGGCGTTCGTACGTGTTGAAAGAAGGCTCGTCACGATCATTTGATGTTGATTCTGCATTGTTACAGCCTTCCCCTTCTTTGCAATCTGATTTCTACAGCCTGATACAGCTGTTCTACAGCTTCATTTTCATCTTCTGCCGCCCTATATACATGCTTTACAGCTTTTCCTTCCCTATAAATACCGGTCTTATTATTTGTATTCTTTATCTTGAACACGGCTTGTTCGCCCCAAACCTTGTTGTGATCGTCACTTTCCAACAGTACGCATCCCTGCCAAGTACTTCAATCCTTCCTTCCTTCCGAGCTCTTCTTACCTCTTCTAATTCTCTCGTCCTGCGTAGCCTCAAAAGAAGAAACGACGGCGAGTTTTGTTCGTGAGCGAGAGTTGCCCACTGGAAATTCCGTAACCCGGGCCGGGTGTGATCCGCTCCACGTGACGTGGAACGGATACTGTCCTTTTCACTCTCGTCCTCCATGGTCTCAATGGTTTAACTCAGTGGACCCCGACTGTCATCCCAGAGTATCTCTCAAAAATAGCATGTTTTGAGTACATCCACAAAAACCCGACGAAGCGCCCCAAATCCGTCGACGGCATTGATCTTCTTGCCAAGAAGTACCCACTCCCACCGCCGAGCTGCCAGCGCGCATTGAAAGAAACGCGACTGGGGCTCGTTTCGTCGAGATCTCTTACTGCACCCCATTCTAAAAACTGGTTGCCCAATATCCTGTATTTCTTGCACCCTACACCTCCCACGTCTCTCAACGGCGCATCCTTCTTGCTGGCAACCTGACTTGAAACGATAGATGGGCTAGAAATATGACCTATTGCAGCGAAAAACTCACACACATCTCCTACTTCGATGTCACACTGGAGTTGCCAACTGCTCACGGCGGATTCTATCCTTCTTTTCAATGCAGCCTGTCACCATCGTATCAGTGTTCCCCAATGCCAGAAAGGGAACCTGGAACCAACGGAAAATATTTGCATGCTTTTAATGGTTATGGTTCCCGCCATGACTCCAGAGCCACCGAGGACATTCGGCATTGTCTAACGTTGATCTTCCCTCCAGTATTGGCGCGTTACTTAATAGTGTCCCACTCACCTGGATTGAAGATGGGGACGAAACAGACCAGTGATTGCGTCTGTCTGTGAATATAAACCGTTCCTAGACAGGCTTGAGCCGGGCCTAGTTATCACCAGAGGAAGCTCTGCTGATGACAGAGCACGTTATATTCCCATCGAACTCGCCAGTTAAGCTCACCTTGCTGTTTCCGTCTGTCACTACCACCTTCCCCTCATGACGATTCTCGTCCTCCTCCTCCTCAGCGCGCTGCTCTACGGACGTCTGGTCCGCGCAGCGCAGAGGAACTCCACCGTCGACGACCGCAATCCGCTTGTGAAATACCATGCTACGATGTGGTCGCAGACCACGCAGGTGGGCTTAGATGGCAGCCAGCTGTACAACGCCACCGTCACGTTCGTCCACCCGTATCCGAATGAGACGCCCACGATCTCCATCGACTTCACGGGTGCGTGCTTTAACAGCCTTGCTCTTGATTATACATCCCAATGTGTCATTACTACAGGGACCGCAGTGTATATCTTTGTCGCATATCCTTCGGGAAAGAAGTCGACCGTCCCTATCGGATTCTCAGCGTGGATCGACGACACCCCTGCGGGTGGATGGACCGCAGACCAAATCGCCCCGCTCTCCAACCACCTCGCCTTCTCCACTACTGCATTGTCGAACGGGCCGCACACGTTGGTATTGGAGTTATGCCTCCAATGCTCCCTGTATTTCGACTATGCTATCATCACGTATGTGCAAGTGCCCCCGCTTCGGTGCTCGTTTCGAATGACCGTTTCTGCCAGTTCCGATCCCGATCCAATAGGGACTTCGAGCTCCGCGGCCGAGCCAACGACTCCGACTCCGACCCTTCCCGTGCCAACATCCTTTGGCAATAACAACGCAGCCGTGTCAACACTGACCGTCAGCGCATCCGTTCCAGCCGCCACCGGAGACGTGGCCATTGCGAACGGGAAATCAAGCTCGGCCCTTTCCGTGTCGATATCCACTGTCAACGCACCTGCCTCAACGTCCCCTGGGGGTGTAGCCGTGGCGACTTCTACAGGCAACACACCTGTACCGACTGATTCAGACAAGATCCCTGTGCAGGCATCCACCGGCCATAAACAAACGCCCATAGCTGCCATAGTCGGCGGTGTCCTGGGCGCGGTCGTATTACTCGGCCTGGTGTTGACGCCGTTAGTTCTCCGCAGACGGGCTCTAGCACGGAAGGCCAAGGCGCGAGATACGTTCAGTCCATTCCTCATGTGGAAAACCGACGAGGATCGCCATACGGACGAGGAAAATGATGGAAATACACGCGGTCCGCCGCTGACGCCGCTGGTGCTACATCCTCCTCCGCCCGCGCGCTTCGCGAGCTTGCGGGAGAACTTGAAGTCTCCGCTGCGCGTGACCATCCCAACCGGGACGGCGATCCCGGAGGCGCCCACGCGGACGCCGGGCACGGAGGCGTCGCAGACTCCCCTCTCCGCGGTGAACGACGTCGCGCTGATGCAGATTGCGGAGCAGATGCGGCGCATGAGGATGTCGATGCAACGGTTGGAGACGGGTATACCTGAGGCGCGCGATGGAGGCTCGGCTCTTATGCGCCCGCCTGCGTATGGGAGTGGGGACCGCCAGTCGCAAGCGTAAAACGCGGATGAACCAGGGCATGGGAATCGCGAATGAACGGCTATCTGCTTTGAATATTATTGCTTACCAGGGAACATTCTTTTCGGTCAACTCCGCTCGCCCTCATTGTAGAAACATTCTTTTGTCACTTTCGTTGTACTAGTACACATGGGGCCATTCTTTTGTATCTTCGTAAACCGGACAGACGGCATAAAACTGGTATGGTAGCGGAAAACAATATATACACTGACGTTCAAGTTGTTTCACCACGGTCCTCAATCCATTTTTTGGTACCTATCTATTTGTGAATGTTCATCTGTCGATTCGCGGGCTTAACCATGGTGCACTGTTACTCTCGATTCACCATAGGCTAAATCGGAAATTGCAATAATGCAGGTTGTTTACCAGCCCATTCGACCTCCGCGCCAAAATAGAGAATTTTGGCGGAGATTTTCTCATCCGGGGCTGCGGCAAGGAAACCAGGCGGACAAATATAGCCAAAATCTGACATGGAGTTGGGAGCAACGATACGGTGACATCGAAGTAGCGAGAACGGCCAAGGGGGCTTCCTTCTGCCAGCGTGCTGTAGAAGATGTGTTGTCAATGTCAAGAACGTGCACAGGGAATGAGACGGCGTGTGCCATGATAAGATTGTGTGCGGATGCTGCGAAAAATAGACTGGCGACTCTGAAAGAGAATGGGTATGAGAAGAAAAGCGAAAGAATATTAGATTTGCTCTTGGCGGACAGACAGGGAGCCCAGAACGGGTGCGGCAGCCACGGCGATATAGAAAGATGTAGCGACAAGCCGCCGAAGGAACCAGCGCGCTTTCTATAACATGGCGTGGGTTCGCGGGGGATCGGGATCGCCGGCACCGCCTACGAATACCCACGCCCGCACTCGGTCCACGACCATAGGCTTGGTGTCCCATATCACAGTTTCCCAATCAGGAAAACGAGACGATTACGTAATCTAGTCGCCCAAGCAAAAGCAAAGTCTTGGTGTCGACGATCCAGGTGGGTACAGCCCAAGTGGGACGTAGAGAGAGTTGGGGAGAACAGAGAGGAGTTCGCACCCCGCGTCGGATTTGGGCTGTAACGAGGAGGGAGGGTGGAGAGACGAGAGATGGCCGGAGAGAGAAATGGCGGTTAGGATGGATACGAGCTTAGCCAAAGCTAAAGCGGGTGGCCATACGCCACGGGGCACGGCGCAATTAGGACTCGGGAGAGTTGGGGAAGCCCAAGGAGCATGCGGGCCGTGGGTCGAATTTGGCTGTACAGGAGAAAGAGAATGTGGGTCAGGAGGAGTTTTCATAGGGAAGAGGACGGAGGCGTACGTCGAGAGAGGCAGACAAACGAGGGTGAGCTGGGTACCATGACCATCGTTTGGAGAACAGCTCATTGGTCGCTTGCGGAGTCCGTTACCGCTGCCCGAAAGACGGGGATGAGCTCCGCTGGCGTGCGCGCATTCACTGCGTGACGACCGAAGCCTGGGAGAAAGTGCTCAATGGGCGTGTCGACGGCGTCCCCGGCGCACGGACTGATGATCAGGTAGCAGAATCGTTGCTGTGCGCGGGAAATTATGGCGTACGTCGAGAGAGGTAGTGAAACGAGGCTGAGCTGAGGCGCTACGGCGATGGCCTCAGCTGAGAGAGCCCGTTCGTCGATTGCGGTGTCCGTTGCCGATGTCCGCAGATGCACGTTCTCCGCGACGACCTAAAGGGGGAGCGCACTCGACGGACGTACGCGCACTGGCCGTCCGGCAGGAAAATCGTTACTGCCTGTGGGAGGAGATAAGCGACGATGATGACTAAATGTAAGAACAAAATTCACCTTTCACGACTCGCGAGTCGATATCGCAGCGTATGGAGCACATCGGCAGCATGAGGTGTGGCATAGAGCAAGGGTGCGTGATCCGATGCCTGGAACGGTGCGACTCCCGCATGCGGATGAGATATTCCATCCCCCCTCCACTCACGTTGTACGCAAGTGTAGCGCGGCAGCCCGAGAGCCCTGCATCCGGCGTGAAGATGGAAGGCGTAGTGCGCACGATAGGCCGTGCATCTGGATTGGCTAACTGCTGTAAAGCCGCGAGGTTAGGACGCGGCCGCCGCACAGGGCACGGCCATACGCCCGTACAGCGTCCGCGGAACGGGAAAGTGGGTGGCAGTCGGCGAATTGCGGGTCGGGCGGTATGACCGCGCTCGTGGGTACATGGGGAGCGCCGTGAACCAGCAACGAAGCACCGAATTGCGGATTTCACGCTCGGGACGGCACAGCGCGACGTCGGAGCATGACTACTGCCTGTGGAGCGTACGACGATACATGTCCAGGATGGGCCAGCGCGGGGTGTGCAACTGACGTGGGGGGGACAGCGTGTCCGGGAGGGGTCGCGTAGCCATCCAGATCCAACTTATGAGAGCGAGCGGGGCACGGCTTTTTGTGAAGACAATCGTTCACACCCGTAACTTGTTACCCCGACATCCATCAGTGATGATCAACCCGGCGCGAGTTCGGCCGTCCGTATATGGAAATTCTCGCTCGATTTGGACGACGCGCGTGACTAAGAGATTAGAACGCGTCCACGCCGCAACACCTCCATGATGTCCGGGCGCGAATTTGTTCTCAACTTCGACACAGGTACAGTCGTAGCTTCGCGACGGCACATCTCGCGCGAAGCACGCAGTCTAGCCATTCCGAGTGAGTTTGCACGTATGGCGCAGTGTTAAGAGATGGAGAAGGTTCTGTTGAGTTGATTAAGGAGATAGTTACAGTATCATTGTAAGGACAGAAGTGGATGTAGACGCGGAAAGTGGATGCGGAAAGCGGAGAGCAGAAAACTACGCGCTCTCGATGACGCTTCCCGATTGAGCGAGAACTTCCACATCGGGACGGCCGAACTCCCGCCGAGTTGATCATCACTGATGGATACGCTCAACTCAAACATTTTGCGTAAACCGCAAGTGAACCCAGTCTCCTACCCAGCCTCGTGTTCCGGGGTTGGGAGTTACAGTAGCGATATTTAATAGTGGATTCAGAGTAGTCATGCACCAAGACAAATCTTAATAGCCCATCAAATTGATCGTTCTAGATTCTATACTGCTTCCGAACCTCAAGGCCCAACCCCTCCACAGAGGCTGGCCTTTAACAAGCGTAAACAACATAGCCACAATTTGACGAAATGTGCATTCTCAATCCCAACCCCATCTGAAAAGGTGGGAGGAGGCCTAAAGTGCCTTCCCCTGGGCCCAGAGCCTCAGGTGCAATTTTTCGGACAGGCAGGCCAGCAGCAGGAAAGGTTCAGTAAAACAAGCCAAGCGGGTGGCTATGTTGTTTACGCTTGTTAAAGGCCAGCCTCTGTGGAGGGGTTGGGCCTTGAAGTTCGGAAGCAGTATAGAATCTAGGACGATCAATTTGATGGGCTATTAAGATTTGTCTTGGTGCATGACTACTCTGAATCCACTATTAAATATCGCTACTGTAACTCCCAACCCCGGAACACGAGGCTGGGTAGGAGACTGAAGTGAACCGGCGTCCGCTTAGTCACGTTCCGATTTAGAAATGCTCTCGGGGCTTCGAATCTGTTACCAATTTAGATCCCTCTTTCTTTGCCCGTCCATATGTCAGTGCTTTAGTCTCCTGCTTCTGTACACAAATATATGCCATCCCCCAAGCATCTACCTTCCTCCAGAAGTATTATTTAGCTCATTTAGTAGACCGTGCCGAGTCTCAGCACATGATCGATATCGAAATCCCGTTTCTTCAACAGCTTTTTATCGATTTTCTTTCGGAGTTCTTTTCAACTTCTTTTCAAATTTTCCACTTTGGATTATTTCCCCCTCCAGCACCGAACCTTTCCTAGCCCTCCCATGGGGTATCAAGTCCAGGCCTAAGTAGCACCGAGCGGGTGAATATGAGAAACGTAGGCACATGGCTGTGTTGATGGCATCAGCTCTCTTGCTTCCCTTCTCCTCTCATCATCCTCGGTTGAATCGTACACGTTCAGGGATCGTCCCCGTCAGTTCCACTCCATCTCCGTCCCCTATAGTCTGCTATTTGAATCTCTCCTCCTGTAAACTGCTCTTTACCGATGATTCCAGGATCACCGTGTCGCATGCAACGCAAGCATCCATCCATTCCATTTTGCCAGCCGGCACGGTGAACAAGTCCAACCTGGTGTGATCTTCTGTTCATACACCTTTCATTTCTCTGAATGGCGGATTATGATCCAGCGTTCGCGGAACAGGAACTTGATGCAACTATTTGTGTGGCCCCTCCTTCACAAACTATCTTTTTCAATTGTGGAGGAACACCAGCCTCTTACAATTTTCCGGAGCCAATCCAATCGCGCATTCATGTGTTAGATTACGCTATTTCTCTTTGGTTATTATCTTCTGATTGGGGTTGTTCTTGTGCACCATCTCTTCCGCTGCATTGGTCAACTGAGAAGCCCCGGCATTGTTACCTGCCGTGTTCAAGTATTTGATCAGGTCGCGATCCAACTCAGATAACTCGTATTTCCTTGTTCTGCGTTGGCCTTCCGCCTTCCGCCTTCCGTGCTTGGTGCGCATGCCGTACGCAGTCAATTTCTTGAGGAACACGGCCGTGACCGCTCTTGCACTCCTCGCCGAACCAGCATTGACTTCCTGTGAGCCGTCTTTCCTCGAAGAAGTCGCACTCGTATATTCAATTGGCGAGTTCTATTTAGATGTTCTGCTGTCTGAATCAACATCCTGTCGTTCCTTCCACGTTGAGTTTCCGCTCATGCTGGTTTCTCTGTTCACAAAACGTCTCAACTGACCCAATCCCCAGGCTTGAAACTGCCAGTGGGTGGTGCAGTTCAATTTCTCTGAATACCTGAGGTAATTTTTCCTTTCTGCTTATTCTGACAAGCGGTAATCGCGATTCCACGTCTTATCAGCTAAGCTTCAAAACAATCGGCGCGCCTGAGTAACCCTCATCTCTCTTCCAAATTCTTTCTCTTCTGTTTTCAATTGGCTTACCATATAATCTTTGTCTGACGGCCGTAATTTTTCATTTTTTGCTTCCGGTTTCCGTGGATGCATGATCCAAATAGTGATGTTCTTGGTTTGGTTTGAAACCAAGAAACCAGCAAACCAAAACCATGGTTTGTTGAAACCAAACCAAACCAAGATCATGTTTTGATGCTGGTTTTGGTTTTGGTTTAAAGCCTGTGAAACCAAAACCAATGGTTTTAACCATGGTTTCCAACTCATGAAATTTCCCAGTAGTATTTGGACCAAACCAGGTATTTACTTCATTCCTCTCCCATCACAGATACATTTACCTGCTCAAATTTCACATGTTGAAGCACTATGGTAGTTTGCGCGACTTAAGCCATAGAATTAATTGAAGCAGCTGATGTCGGCTGATCTGCTTGCTGCTCCGAACCTTGGTGAACCACAAATGTGACCTGCGAATGGGAAGTGACCAGGCCACAGAGTTGCGAGATGAAGATTCTGGCCTCATCCGGTCGAAAATGCTTTACAATATGAGCCTGGATCTCTTGATGGCAGAAAGGTGAGCAAACCATGGTTTAAACCAAAACCAAACCAAACCAAACCATGCTCCATGGTTTTGGTTTTGGTTTGAGGATTCTGGAACCAAAACCAGCTGAAACCAAACCAAAAACATGGTTTGATAACCAGACCAAACCAGAACATCACTAGATCCAAACACCCCAGCTATGAGACCCCATTCTTTATGCTGTTCACTTTGTAAAAAAAAAAAGACCGCAAAGCATCTTGCGTTTTAGGTTCGGAACAAGCCGCCTTCTGATCACATGATATCCACGTGCTTCGCAGGGGAATTCAGAAGGGGCTTGTGCCAAGATGACGAAAAAGGGCAATGTGTTCAAACTGGTCTCCTGCCTCAGGAAGTGCCCCGTTCCCTTTGACCCAAGTTGCTAGTTTGTACATTGGAAGTGCGAAAATGATCTGGCCTACTCAGAATGTTCATATGTGTGCTCAGGGTCCCGAAGGATCCGCCGCTATCAAGGCTTGATGTCAAAAATTGAGACACTGGATTGCTTCTACCACACCCACCTCGGGGTGAATTAAAAAAATCCGAGTAGACAGTCCGCTTCATTTCATTTTATTGACCTGGAAACTATGTTCACCCAAGGCAGATAGTGGGTATTATCATGCTGTAGGCCAGGAACATGAGGGAGGGGATATTTACACTGATATCACATTCATACTCAAGATCTTCATTTCACTTAAAAATATTCCTGGGGGCTAGTAGAATCTATCCCTGTTCCAAAATCACTCACCGGCCATTTTATTCCGGCTTAGCTCTCCAGCTCGAGGCAAGACAAGGTGGATGTCACACCTGTCACGCAGTGTCACACACATCATCAATGGACATAAATATATTTCCTGCATGAAGAAAGAAGTTTTGGATATAAAACCTGGTGGGAGACCTTCTGGAAATTGTTCTCTGAGTCCATTGAGTCCATAAAATCAACAGAATTCCAAATGAACTTGTTTTGCGTGATGAAAATTGGAAGTGCATTCTCCTGTGCAAAGATCAGATTCATTCCAGTAGTGATGGGTCATTAGCTCAATTTGAATTGCAGGTCTCTTCTAGGACATCTAATAAACATTTTCTCAGGCAAGACTATGAGGATCCGAGTTGAAATGGTGGAGAAAACCCAGTTTGAACACATCACCCTTTTTTGGCAGTTTGTACCAAGCCCCTCTCCGAGAATCACCGGCTCGCCGGTGCAGAGAGAGGGTTGCTCCGAACCTACTTGCGTTTGGGGCAACAACTTTGAGAAAGAGCACATGACACAAGTTTCTCTACGACATCACAACTTCTTCGCACATATCACAATTTTTACAAGCCATCCCAAATTTTATCGTCCACATCGCGGTTTGAAGCCTCGACAGATCGCAATTTTGTTTGACCACATCGCAACTTTCATTGAGCTGATGGCATCGTAAATTTGAGATGATATACCGTTGCTTGATGCCGTGAGCGACATATGGCGGATGTGGCGGCATCGCGATCGTCGTTTGGCGATGCGCTGAGTGGTTCTGTTTGGTTCGATCAGCCTTCTCGGGATCGTTGAATATTTGAGTACTTTTTGCATCCCACCCGCCAGCTTTCTGAAAGATCTTTGGCCGTATATATTGCCATTACCTGTGGTTGGATGCCTATTGGAGCTAGCTGATTCTCACAATTCTTCCATGCACGGGATGGTCAAGAATGGTGAATTCTTGTATCATCGGGACTGGGTTTGAAGGTCCTTTTCACCAACTGTCATGATCCCTGCAAGAGAAACTGTGTGAGCCCCGCAATTTCGGTTAATCTTCTCCTACTGGAAGTCATGCCGGATTCACAGTACCATCGTCCCCCACCGTCCCGGACAAACCTAGAACTCTGACATACCATCATATCTCGCTCAATACTCAACCGTTTCTTCAGAAATCTAGTTTCCTATAATCCTTACCTTAGGCATTGGAGATCCTACGTACAAACAACCTGATATTTGACATAGTCTCCATCTGCCACGACAGAAAAAACATTTGGCTGAATTTCGGTATTTTGACCATTAGAATGCCACATATGTCATCGCAATACAATGATAACACCACAGGGGGATGTGCATAAATCGTATAGACACATGTAAGATGTGAAGTGTTCAGATGTCTTGCATATATCATAGCAAACCGAAAAATCATTACCGGCAGGCCAAATCTCTTTTTGTCCTCACCCCACATAAATGCCATCATGTCCCAGCCACCAAGTAGAAGCTATTTGAGGAAACAACAAATGCAATAACAACACCGGGAAAAAGAGGTAAATAATCGAGGATGCTGACGGGGCAGACCGACATCATAAATGCCATCGTGTCCCAGCCACCAAGTAGAAGCTGCTTGAGGAAACAACAAATGCATTAACAACACCGGGAAAAAGAGGTAAATAATTGAGGATGCTGATGGGGTGGACCGACACCTAAGTACAAGACTTCATCCACAGTCACTGCAAGCCTGTGGCCGAACACACGTCAAACCGACTGAAAGAAAAGCCGAAAAGAAACCGATGGCATACCACTGTCACCGGTGCGTGTTGCCCTTGTGTCAAAATCTATAATCCACCTGACATCCGGTCAACTGCCAGCCGGCTGCCGCCAACAAGCCTGGAATAAGCCACTGTGGCTTATCATTTTATAAGCTATGGTGCATGCCACCTGTGGGACGCACAGGGGACTCCACTCAAACAAGACGGATAATTGGACACCTTCCACCTTTCCGTAGAGGGGGTACCTTTTCCCCCTCGACAGAGACGTTGGTCTATTAACTCGACATCTCAATGATTGATCACCTTAGTAAGACGTTGTGATATATCACGGCCTCTAATTATCGGAGAGCCGTGATATATCAAAACCGCTAAGCCAGCATTAGGCCCGTTGCTAGGTGGTTACTGTGCAAAAAAGGAAGGTGTCAAGAAAATGATTTGCACCACGCCTCCCACCAAGCTTGCGAGGCTGGTTAGGTTCGGGTTGGTTAGGTTCAGGTAGGTTAGCGGTTAGCTGTTAGGGTTCAGGTTAGCTGGTTAGCAGTTAGGGTTCGTGTTAGTGTTAGAATAAGGGATCTTTGAAAAAAAGAAAATCAGAGGCTGTGTTGATATATCCGGAGTACACTAAGTTAGCGGTCTGGATATATCATGCTCCTCCGCTAATTAGCGGGCACATGATATATCAAAACACCGTATACACCTGGATTGATGAAATTCAACCCCTCAGCATTTTGAACAAACGAGATCGATCTATTATTACTTGAAGATTCTGAGCCCCTTTTCTATGGTCTTCTGAGGGATAGCTGGAAGACTTGCACTTGAAACAATTGCTCGAAGCTCAACGAGGGACAAAGACATCGACCCTCCCTTGAAGTAGTCTCGGCGGTGCATCGCGCCCCGATGACCCCTTCGAACGCCGCGAGATTGCGCGATGACTCGCTCCACGTGATGGGTTCCGTGCGGACTGATCTTGTCTCCACTCATGTGTCGAGTTGGGGTCATGAAATACGCACCCTATTTCCAACCCCCTCTCCCCGTTTAATGGGAGAGAATATACCCTATTTTCAGCCAAGCACTGAAGCACAGATGCTTCACAAAATCCATCTCATCATTCTTTCTACCACCACGTCACCGAACCAAAACCAAAACCAGAAACCTATTCTACACCAATCCAACTGAATCAACCATAGCCCAATCAACCATAACAAAACCATAAGGACTGCCGCTGACATTGCCAATGAGAACCAGTACGATCCTGTGCTGGGTCTACCCATTTCAGAGCGATGCTTCATAGGTCATGCAGGGTGCTGGGATCGAGTCTCGAGGACGCTTCAACCGTCCAAAACAAAACAAAAGAAAAACCAAAAGTGGGGTGAAAGTGGGGGTGATTATATTCCCAGCTACAGTACATCAGTGCTTTTATACCCATACAAGAACAATGCGGAGTTTGGATCGTAGTACAAACAATGTTGAACCATGTAGCAATGTGTCAACGTGTCAATATACAATAGGCTGTGCATAACACTGCCGACAACCTGTACCACAGCCACCACAGGGCTGTACGTGAAATTCAAATGTGGTTCATCCTCTGTGGATGAAACCATGGGAATTGGGTTGTTTCAGCCTATTTCACGTCTCAAATTGTTGCCAGCCCATCATCATATACTGCCCGAGATAGACGAGTGGGCTTATTCCACCAAGTGGTTTCCTGCAGAGTTTGTCAACTTTGATGTTTCACAGTTACGGAAATACCGGATTTGTTACCCATCATTTCAGTGAGGCAAAAACTAACCCTGAAATGATTAGTTCATGGAGGCCATATTTGTTACTTAAATCCCAGATCTCAGCAGCATTTCCAGTGATTCTGAAACAACACAATTTCCAGAGTGTGTGTATCCCACGATTCACATGGATATGCAACTGATCTGCATATGTCCGCATCGCTATGCGGACATATGCGGACATGTGCCCTGAACGCAGTGTGTGTGTTGAACTAGAAATTGAACCAAATATCCTCGAGGCACTTGTCATCGCCGACGTAGGGAAGAGACAGGGCAATTATAGATGTACACTAACTGGACAAAAAGAATGACCGATCGGATTCTGGACCATATCTCGGCATTGAGGTAATATTTTTGGTTCAAACAAAGTGTAGGGTCATGGAGAAGGATCCTACGGACCGTTCTGTACTACTGATGAGATCAAAATATATTGATGCGCCATCACTGGGAGCCGAATACCGAATACACCGGAAAATCAACTGTTTCCACTCAAGCAATAATTTTTTTGGGCACAAGCTGAGGTTGTCAGATTGTAGTTCAGGATGTTCTCTACCATCCCACGCTTTGAATTGTGCAAAAATATACAGGGGATAGTGAGATATGTGGCCCACAAAATGGCCAAAAATGGTCAAAAACAGCCAAAACAAGCCAAAATGCACCAAAATGCACGAAAGTGGCCATTTTGCGGGCCACATATCTCGCTATCCCCTGTATATTTTTGCACAATTCAAAGTGAGGGATGGTAGAGAACATCCTGAACTACAATCTGACAACCTCGGCTTGTGCCCGAAAAAATTACTGCTCAAGTGGAAACAGTTGATTTTCCGGTTTATTCCGTATTCGGCTCCCAATGCTGGCGCATCAATATATTTTGATCTCATCAGTAGTACAGAACGGTCCGTAGGATCCTTCTCCATGACCGGACACTTTGTTTGACCCAATAATATTATCTCAATGCCGAGATATGGTCCAGAAACCGATCGGTCATTCTTTTTGTCCAGTTAGTGTAGTGAACACATATTACACCTGACATAACGAACATAACAAAGCAACCTCGGTTTTCACCACAAGACAACTGGTACAACTTAAATCCTGCCCATCCGCCCGGCATTACTAAACTTCCGCGCACGCGGAGGTAAGACATCCTCCTTCCAGGACTCAGCCACTACAGTATACCTCGTCGCCGGCACCGGCAATATCTGCGCGTCAACATCCATCTGGGTGTTCCCATCGCCGTCCACATCACCGTTGCCCCCAATTAAATGCTGTAGCGGATGCCCTCGCGCCCGCACAGCAGCTGTATTCCTCCGCAGCGACGGCGACCGTCTGGCACGGGATTCCGGAGTGGGGTACGGTCGTGTGGCTGCATGATCTGAGGTCCAGCTCGACGCCGACGGCTCCCTAGCACCCTCCTCCAGCAGTTTAACCCTCTCTTCCAACCTCGTCAACTCTGGCTGCGCCCGCAGACTATCCGCATGTAACTCTGCCCGCAGTGCAGCCACCTCCCCTCGCAGGTCCTCCCACGTTTGCGACAGACGCGCCAGGAGTTCGAGGTGTGTATCCGGTTCCGCAACACCGGTAACCTCAGCGGGGGCAGGAGGTGGTGAGAGTTGTGGCGGGATCTGACACGTTGGTGTTGGTGTTGGGGTTGGGGTGGGTGCGAACGTGGATGGTGAGGCAGATTCCAGAGTCAACTGCGAGAAGTAGACGGATGTTGATACGATCTGAACTAAGTCCAGGCTCGCCGTGGGAGATGCGAGTGCGGGTGAGGCGTCGGAGGCGAGGTGCATGCTTGGCGACTGGTGAGTATCCACTGACCATTCAATGTTATTTTCCTCTTTCTCCTGCATCTCTGACAGCTTCTCCCTCTCACGCTCTTCCTCCCAGGCGACTTTTTTCCTCAAAAGCGCGCTTTCAAGCTGGGTTGCCTGCACATCACCTATCCCGGTCAACACAGCGTTCAGCTCCCGGGCGTCTGGAGCATCCCGCATCTCGGTATTACTGTCTGGTGTCTGTAGTCCCGAGAAATCCAACCTGGAATCAGCTCACAGTAGCCGAATGAATTTTACACGTACCGATGCCTCCTGGGTCTGATCCTCACTCTCATCGAAAACCGTAATCCGCCCCGACTCGTACAAATACTCAGGGATCCCCTCAACATCATCAAGCGAATGCAGCACGCACCTCAGAGTCAGACGACCCAATCTCCGGACCTAGCGCCGCCCCTTCTGAGCTGAGTAGGTATTCTGTTCCGAAGATAGACCGAACCCAAGGCTGGGCTGGCGACGGCAAAGAGACCTGGTTTTCGTTTGTGGGCTGTAACGATACGGGATATAGGTTTAGCGGCTGTTTGAGAATGAATTCAACCCAACCAACCTGCGTCCCCATCGCCTTAAGCTTTTGAATCTCCACTTGCCACTCCGCGTCCCACCGCCTTTCCTGCGCCTCCCACTCTGCTTCCTGCGCCAAGATCTCGTGACCTATCGGGGGATCCGAGGCGTGTCGAGCCAGCTAGTCATCGCGAAGAAAAATAGCATAAGATTGGAGGTTGATATTAATTACATTTACATTGCTTACCGTCGTTATTACAGGTGCAGCCGATTCGTACGGCGTAACATTAGCGGCAAGAGCAACATCATCAGCGGCCGCTCGCGGCACGCGATCTCGTCCGCCGCCCAGGGGAATGCGCTGTGAGACTGTTTCGGCGCTCGAGACTGAAATTAATTCGTTGTCGTTGGGCACCCCCAGGGAAATGCGCTGTAAGAAAGTTGCGGCGTTCGAGGTTTGAATTGGTTGGCTGTCGTCGGAGTTCAGAGTTTGTTCTTGAAATCGTTTGTTGGAGTTCGACTGTGTTGGTTTTTCAAGCACTTGGGTAGAGTTCTAAGAATAGAACCGATATTAATTAGCTGGAGAGCGACCGCAAACGAGGAGAACACGAGGCACCGCAATCGACTCAGGCAGCGTCGCTGAGCCAGTCTCCGGTATCGTTGGTGAGACCTCTGTCAGTTCTATCGTCGCCGACGTTGGTAGTATTGGAAGCGAGATTGCGGTAGCTACTAGCCCTACTGCGACCTGGGTGCTGGCGATGGCTAGGGCGGAAGTGAAGGTGGAAGTGGAAGTAGATGACGCATTATTGGACATGGAGACCGCGTTGAAAGTATCGGACGGAGCGGTAGTGCTAGCAGTGGGCCGATTCCCGGGGCTGAGAGGTTTTTGATTACGTACGTCAGAAGCCGAGGTAAGAATCAGAAATCTCTGCACGTGATAGGTGAGAATCGAATTAAGACTTGCTAAGGAAAGGGAAAAGAGCAAAATACCGAGGATGATGACGATGTGGCGGTTTTTTGATTCTCAGCCGGTGCCGGTATCGTTATTCCTCTAAGCCCACTCCTTCTTATAAACTCTTCTGCGCTTATCCCGTTCTGAGGCGGGGGGATGCTGAGAGCGTATCGCAGATAGGCGAGAATGACGGGGTCGGTCCATTCGGAAATGTTACTGGGTGCGGGTGTGCCGGAGGCGGAGTTGATGAAGGACAGTTTGGCGGGGTGCAGCCAGTGCTAGGGCATCAAACCGTGCGTAATACGGCTACGGGCGTAAAAATTACGCCCGTATTTGGTCTACGGGACAGCATGACCCGTGCGTAAGTCGGCATATCGGAGGCTTCAGACGGGACGGGTTCCGTGCGTATAGCCGTAGACGGGCGTAATTTACGGGTTGCTGAGTGAATCAGAGTGATCCTGCCAAATTAACAAATTTCAAGTGAGTTATGGACAAGTTATGGACTATATTCCTATGAAATATATTAACTACTGTTATGAACCATCCGAAACAGCTTCCAGAGTGCGTCTGGGGTGCATCGAGGCCAGTGCTCGACGGGCCAGCGGAATGTCGGACACGTCCGACATGCATCCACAGCCGAAGGTAGGCTTGGACAAGGGTACCGGGTCTACCCGCGGGTTTGGGCCGCGGGTACTCGCGGGTACGGGTACGGGTTGCCAGTTCTCAACCCGCGCCCATTCCGCGTACCCGACCCGTGAACCCGCGGGTTTGTACGGGTTTTGGTACATGGAATTTTTTTTGCGGCTGACTAGCATTTGAGAAGAAATAAAATACCATGCTGACTTGAAATCTATGCAGTCTTTTTGCACCGCCGTGATATCCACTCTGAAGAGCCTCAAAAAGCTCTGAGTAAAAAGTTTTACAACTTGAGACTTGTGGGTTCTTGCCTCCAGTGCTTGTTTGAAGCTTGGAAGTGACTTTTTCAGGCCACAAGACACGGTGTGCAGGTCAATAATTACTGGTAGTGAGCTTTTCCTGAGCCACGGGTCTGTGCGGGTTGAAAACCTAGCCAAACCCGCGGGTTGCAGTCGACCCGCGGGTAAACCCGTACGGGTTTTGGACCCGACCCGTGCTGGGTACGGAAATGGTGGGTACGGGTACGGGTTGGGTGTCTAGTACCCACGGGTTGACCCGTGTCCAACCCTAGCCGAAGGTCCCGGAACCTAGCCACAAAAGGGTGTTTTACGGCTGAGCCCGCCACTTCTACTGTATTTCGCCGGGATGGGAAGGCATTTGAGGCATCAATTGCGACCACATAGAGATCAAGTCCATGAGCTCGTGCCCAATCACTACGTTCCGCCGTCGGCTAGACTCAGTCTGCCGAGGTCCGTGTAGCCGAGTCAAGATGCGGTTAGCCGATCACACAACTGTGTGTAGCCGGCCACGCACAGCCTGTGTGATCGGCTGGCCGCATCTTGACTCGGCTACACGGACCTCGGCAACTGAGTCTAGCCGACGGCGGAACGTAGTGAATCCCTTAGACAGCGGAGAATGAAGGGATTATTATTTGTATGATATCCCGGTCTAAACCCATTTTGCCGGTGGGATAAGTCCTCGAGCGCCTGCCCAATCGTGAGTTCTCCAGTGAATGAGCATAGTCAATGCTTTCAGGAAGCAGCTTTCAAGCGCTATTAGCCTGTAGCTGTCCGGGTTGTCACGTGGCTTCATTCTTTTGAGGATTCCGATTATGGCCGACCTGAACCAGATTGTAGGAGCACCGTTTTGTACAACACATTCATTGGCGAGGTGCACTAGATCCTCATTGGGGACTTCAAGAAGTTCTATGTACAAAGCAGCATCTTCCCCAGCTGAGCCGTCGAGTGAGTACTTTCGCAGATGATCTTTGAGTCTGCCAATATCATCCTCGGTCCATTCTGTGTGAAGAACCCCTCTGGAGTTGGGTCCTCAGTCCTCTCGGCATCAAACCCGCCAAAATTTTCTTAATTTTATGTTGGGCTGAGTCGAATTGTGGAGGAAGGACCTTTGGTGGGTTCAATCTTGTCTCAAATACATCTTTCAGACTATCAGCAGATACCGAAATCGGCGCGGGTTTCGGATCAGCAAGCCGTTTAATCTCTTTCCAGAACACCGCTCTCGACCGAGCCTCCATAATCCTCTTGTGATTCTCGTCTCTCATGGCTGCCAAATTGTCCCGGCCTCGGTGTGGGAGAGGGAATTTGGTGCGCGCTGGCTTCTTGCTTGGCTCATCTGGTCCCGAGTTATTTGGAAGTTCCATCGTGACTTTGAGAACACTCAAGAGATGATGTTGCTGTTCTGGAACTGCATTGCTAACCTGGGGTTCATCTAGCGGTCTCTGTGCCCTGGGAAGGTTACAGGCCTTGCGAGCACCTTCAACTACCAGTATGAGATGTCCATCCTGGGATCTGGCAGGCGTGGGCAAATGGCAGACGTGCAGTGGCGCCGATCACACTTTGATGAATGCAAAGATTAATCTTAGTAAGTCCCCGTTCGCACATCTCCAGCCGCACGCCTCGTTGTGTGCTGCATAGTGGACTATCGAGTGAATCACGTACTCGGAGCGTGTGGAAATCTGCAGCGACTTGTAAACGGGCACACTTTTCAGGGCAAGTATCACCGATAACAATTCTGCTCGGGGACTTGTCTGTGTTCCCCATACTCTAACAGATGTATTCAGATGTGCATTAGGGCCCCAGTAAGTCGCAGCTCCGGCAACTAGCAGATACTTTGCCTGCATTGCAACAAGAACCGTGCACCGTCACTTTCATCGGTGGGGTGGTCTGGGTGACTGGACCATAAAGTGCGAGAAGTTTTTCATCCTCATCTTTGCCTGCCGCTGAAGTCGATATGAGCAGTTTACCGAGTTCTATGTCGTCTGGGAGTACGGCTTCGATTTTACGCTTTTTGCACGGGCTTGCAAACAGAATGTTCTGAAGGTCAAGATTGACTTTCAAGTTGAGAGTGAGTGCGGCATGATCGTAACCGTCTACCCTATTGTCTACCCAGAACGAATCGATTTTTGGAAAGAGAGCTTTGGAACACACTGCATAGTCAATAACCGTGCGACGTTTGCCTTGAAAACTTGCCACTGTTAGGATCTAAAATTTGTGCACTGCTCACAAAGGCTAGACGGTAGTCATTAAACAGTTTGCATAACCACCGTCCTCTCGTTGTCCGGGTTTTTTTGTCCATGGAGGTACGAGGAGGATCAAGGAGATTTGCAAGCATCTCGGCAGTTTTGGCGTTGAGATCTCCTAACAGCGCGACCAGAAATGTGCCGTAAAAGCGAGAGCTAATGAAGCGGCGAGGGCCTCACAGAGATTATTTTCCAGTACTCCAGCCCATTGAGTAGACTCTGGGTAGATATAGACATTGTATATGAGGATGTTACCCAAGGCAAATCTGCCGAGCTCCAGACCGACCTCGGGCGGACCTCGCCAAAGCTCGGCTAATGTGCGTCTTAGAACCTGTCAAAACACAGTGTCAACTCGTCGCAGCTGATTTGAGAAGTTCGGATTAAATGAATGCATTTCATCGATAGCAGGGCACTAGCCACCATCAACACCCTTCTGAACGGTCATGTCAAGCACTCCCGGCACCTTCACACATTTACGTTACGCTTCTTTCACATCAAGGGTTACTTTCGTTTTCGCTGGCATAGGATGGGTGTGTGGCTTTTGAGGGTCAAAAGTAACGCAGGCCACGTGACGAGAGGTGTCGAGCGGAACGTAAGTCGTCATATATGCTTGACAGGGATTATGGATGATAGTGCCTCGCACAGACTAGCCCTTGACTGGATGTATATGCGCTGGACAGTAAATTAGCATCTCAATGTCTCGGGCTTCTGAAAATTGACATACCACAAAATTTCTGTTGTTCTCCAACACGTGGCGAGATTATTCAACTGCATGGTTCCGTCTCGGAGCCCAGGGAAAACACAGCTTGGGTGACATGAGCTCAGCGAGAAGGGTCTCATCAATGTCATCAGGAATGAACTCTGTGTTGTGGCCGCACCAACTCGGGGTCCATTCACTGCACGCGATGAAAAAAGTCTTACAAACGGTTCCCTGTGTGCACAACAATATTATGAATGGGAACTGGGCACAAGAGAAATAGACATACAGTGTTCCGGGCCTTCATCATGGGATGCCCTTCGCATGGTGCGCCGATATTGTCCTTAGCCCTGTACTTCCTGTTCAACCAGAAACAGTCGACGGCATTGACGCCGGATCACAATCCCCCAGAAAAGCCCGAAGCTGCACTGGATGGACCCAGTCCATGTTTAGAAAAATCAGCAGGTTGGCGTCGACAAACGACGGTGGGAATTGCTGTCAAGAGACTTAATAGCCCTGGTGTGGAACATCACAAAGAAACAGCTGTACTCACTGCGATCCAAAACTCAAGCAGCTGCACCGCTGTGACGCTGGCAAGCAGCTGGATGTCGTCCATCGTGGCCAGAGGTGGGATGGAGAAGCAAGAGGTGAAAAAAAGTGTATGATCCTCTGAATGATTACATTGCATATGTCATTTGATTCCCTCAAGCGACAGTGTCGCAACTTGTCAGACTGGAGGAGTTTTCGCCACAGTGTCGCAAGTCACACCAATTAGCTGACGAGTCTGAGAGTGAGAGTGTCGTTGTTAACATATCCCCATTTACACCACCCGTTCTCTTTGGCGCTTGCGTTCTGGCAGTTTTCGCCACCTACCGGATCAGTCGGTACACGGCCTTGACAAACATACTTTATCACACCATCGAACCGTTCGCACTCTGTATAGTGCTCTTGGTCGTCTGCAGTCAGTCGCAGTCCATTTCTCTGCATTTGTTCGGTTATATCTGAACTATGGTGGACCCACAGGGCAAGCGTAGGGCATGCATTACTGGGCCCCGCTCACGCCCCTCGCGTGGACCTTTGCTCGCTCTGGAATTCCGAGCTCAGGAGTGCGGTCGGGCAGCCAGAACTGATTGTTAAATTCAGTCAAGTGGACTCGAAAGCAATCATACGAGAGGTGGTTTGGATGCTCGCCCAGCCAGAACACAACTGTGATAGTCAGTTAGCAGCATGCCCCTCTTCCCAAGTTACGTCTCTGGCGCCCCATTCCGCATCTCTTGTCGCCGCGGTGTCGGTGCCGGGGGAGATTGGGAAGGATCAGAGTGCGGGGACCGACACATCGAAGGAATAGCGGGGTGAGGAGCGACTGCAAGGGAGAAAAACAAGAGAAAGAAAAGATAAATTTAACTGTGTCGACTCCCCACCCCTTCTCCTTGCTCCCCACGGATTTCTATCTGGTAACTCCTGTAGCAGGAGTTACCGAATTAGGGTCCTCCCTGGGTCTTTCCCTTACCCAATGCAGCGACTGTATCTCTGTGTCTAGAATCATCGTTTTCCACTGGACACCTGGATTAAATTACTGCGTTGACCTGGTCACCTGAAGGTGGGAATAAAATTTGCAGACACAAGTCAACTAACTTTTTCTTTTCTGAATGCGCAGGTACCTACTTGGTAGCTCATGGTCCGTGAACTCTGTTTCCCCTGGGAGAATCCGTGGTAACTGCTCATTCGAGTTGAACCCACTGCACTGAAACTTATATGAAAGGCCGAATATCAGTTGATGAACCAGGTCAGTCAAAAGTTCAACGCAAATTATGTGTATCATTTTGTGTTTCAGCACTCTCGAAACATATAGCATAAATTCCACCTTGCCTTGCATTTAGAGTGAAAGAATTACTTTTTACTTGTACTGAACTCAATTCTTTTACCAGCGGGTTCAGGTTTCAGTAGAACTGAAAGCAATTTTCAATTCCCATTTCAACTTAAACCGAGATTGAAGTTGAAACTTGGCATATCGAGAGGGCCAGATTGATTGAGGATACCATTAGTTTAGGTTTTTCGTTTCGGGCAATTTCAGTCCAGGTGAATGCTGGTTTTATTCAACCAATATCAGGTTCAACATCAGTTGAACCAAAGGTTGCAAATCAGCTTCAATTTCGGCCCTTCTCCCGTGCAAATCGGAGCTGGGTGCTCAAGACAATAGCCAAAGGAAGCATTAGTGAGAGCAGGTAATGAAGGACAACTTGAGTTGAATGTTTTGATTTGGTTCATCTGGCAAGTTGGATCAGCCAGAAACGGTGGAAGGATTCAAGATATGAAGGCCAGAATTTGGTTCATAGAATAGGTATGGTCAGAGTAGAATTTAAATAGATGATTCCAAAAATGATTCTGGACACAATTCTGGAATTCTTTTATCGTGGGAGAATCATCATAATTCAGAATCGTCTCCAGAATCCGAGTAATGTGGCATGGGTTGAATAGGTTCAGAAAGGTAATCATGACTGAGGAAGCAAGAGACATGTTGCGACAGCTGCGATCGACTGCGACCGTCAAGAAAAAGCTGTGTCCGGGTCAGCTGTTTTTGACGGTAACTGAAAAGGCAGTGTTGTGCACAGGGGCGAGACGATGACAGAAGGCAAGGGGCAGTCAGGATTCGAAATTCGTATATGACGTCGAAAAGTGATTTAAGGGCCTGGACCTGACCCCCCCCCAAATCGGGAAGGAGTTTCTCACGGATCACGTGTTCTCACCAAACTCCTCTGCGAAACCGTTCCAGCCTCTTCTGGCCCACTATTTCAGTGCTCCTGGCTATCCAGCACTCTCTGCAGCTGTCAATAAGCATTTACTCAACCACTCAAACCATCTTCTATTTTTATTTTCTTCATACGCAGCACAAGATGTAGTTACAATCAAGCTCGATGCTGTTTTGCGGTATGACACAAGTCGCAGGCCCAGTTTTTTGGCAGCTGCTCTTTGAGACCATCGGTGCACTCTCTGTGAAACTGCAATTCGTTTGTCAGGTTGAGGTTAAATTTATAAGAGTTGATTGAACGAACCCAGCGTGTCTCGCACCCTTTTTTCGAACACTCGGCAACTTTTGATGTGTCCCCCTTTTCCGCTTCCGTGATCGGTTTTCCACAACCGTCACAACCACCAACATTCATCAAGGCATGTTCCCGGCATACTCCAACAACCGTGTTTGTTCTATTGTCGTAGCGCGCACACTTTTCGGTCGCAATCTCGTCCAGCATCAGAATCATGTGAAAAACACGGCAGTAGTAGCCGGAGAACGGCGTTGCGTCGCGTGGTTGTAACACTTGGGAGGCCCTGCGCAATTTGGCTGATACGCGGAGGAAGCGAAAATAGTCTTCTCATGCACGTGTACGTGTGATCGGTCCAAATCGGTTCGGCACTGTTCGGGCTTAAGCCGGATGGTCTCTCAAAGTCTCTCAATGGAACAGAAAAAGGTCGCAGCATCCTCAGGAGCGGTTCTGAGGCGGTTTCTGAGCTATTTGAACCTATTTCAAAATCTACTACAAAAAGTTTTTTAAGGACCTGGTCGGGACCCCCCCCCCCCCCCTCCCCATATCCGGAATTCGGATCCCGACTGCCCCTTGACAGAAGGGGTTAATCGAAGAGCAGGGGCAGAGGAAGAACAAAAGGAGAAAGGTTACATGAGGATACAGCACAGCCAAACGAGCAAAATCTTAAAGAACAGTTAATGTTACACAAGTTTTCAAGCCATTTACTGTATGCCCACAGTGTCGTTGGAGTGTGCAGATAGCGGGCCCACCGCCTACCTCGGGAATCACCGAAACGATCATCCCGCCTATTGTGACAGCTGTTTCAATGTCGATGTGTACCATTCTAATTTCTATGGGGGTGTGATTGCCATGTGTTGAATCCGGAGATGATTCCTCAAAAGGTGTGATTAATTTCTGCCAATCACATCCAGTACTATTTCTGGTTTACTCTGATGGTGGGAATCACGTCCCTGTCCTCTTCCACCATGAACGATTCATCTCGAATCCTGGTAGTAAACATCGCCACGGTGATCCTCGAGAGCCTCCTCTACGGTATCTTCCTCGTCTGCTTCTTCGTCAACCTGTACGTTCGCGTCTCAAAGTACGCAAACCCAAAACAATTCAGGACTGGGGCGTGGTGGAATCCCGTCGTCGTCTCTACAATGGCGATATTCCTGACGTCTAGCGGGGTAGAGATACATCTGACGCGACATGAAAGGCACACTTACCTGGAGATGAAATAGCATTGGATTCTCACTGTTGTGCGTTTCTCTCGGGCGATCCTCAGCAGCTCGCTCGACACCGAGGCGGCGCTTCTATTCTCCGGGCTCGACAGCTCGCAAAGGACGCAGGTCGCGAGGAGTGCGTTGGCTGAGATTACCGTTTTGATCGGGGATGCGGTTATTGTGAGTCGTACATCGCCATTCCTCACGGATTCACTGACGATGAACCTCGCAGATCCACCGGCTGTGGCTCATATGGAATCGGAATTTCAGTGTTGTAATCCTCCCCATGATATCGTGGGTTGGAGTTCTCGGTGAGTTGATTCTTTTTGTCAAAAAACGCAAAATCCCACTGTGCTCATAGTGTGCGGCGTTGCCGTCGCATATCTGTTTTCACGGTCCCACGCTGGAAATAACGTCTTTGCGACGCGCACAGGGGGCTGGGTGACGGCCAACTGGGCGCTTCCTATGATGCAAGTGTGGTTATTTTATTTTTCATAATTTAACTGACCTCACTGTAGCATCAGCGTGTATTGTACAGGTGCGCAAACCGAAATTAAGCTATTCTAGTCCGGAACTCATCTCCCTCGTGCAGCGCTCATCACATGGCAGATCTGGAGCACCAGTCGAGTAGTGAAGGACCTCGGAGACGGAGTCCTAATGGTACGTGCCCAATCGCACCCCACCTCTCGTTGTCTTCAATAATCTCGCGCAGCCCGTGCTCGCCATCTTGGTCGAAAGTGCCGCGATATGGACGTGCGTTCTCCCCACCCCGGCCTCATTTCTTCCAGCGTCCAACCTAACGGGCATCCCTCACAGCGCCTGGACCGTCTTCTTTGCCGTCGCATACCAACGGCACTCCCTTGCTCAGTTCATGGCGAAAGACCTGACGCCATTGATGGTCGCGCTCACGAATATGTTCATCCACCTACGCGTTGGGTTCGGGTGGTCGCGTACTAGCACGCAGAGTACGAGCCGCTCGGATGTGATGACGACCGGCGCAGACATTGGAATGTTTCGGGTGACCGCTGAGCCGACAGATTCGTACAACCTGGAGAGCGTCAGCGCAAGCACCAGCCCTCCGAAACCTAACAAGTAACGATGCGCTTGTGGCGTCGGCGAAAGGGCAAACGTCATTCAGCCCCGGTTCCAATCGGTAGGCTTCCGCCGCGGCCATCAGTACGTCTGCGACGTTTTGCCGGCATAATCTAGAGAAAAATCGTATAATTGTAACCTTAGAGTCTATTTCAAGTCTATTTCTCTGCGCCACATAACCTGAACCTGATACACAAGACATGCCGTCGCGAACGTCAGTGCCTTATGTGGAAACGTCAACCGTCGCGGCGTCACTGAGGTTGGTCACGGGTAAGTACTATGCACAGGTTTGTACCCGGGGTATGGCGGGTACGGGTACGGGTTGAGGGAGTGTTGAACCCGCAAAACCCGCCACCAGTACGGTACCGTGATAGCGCAAAGCATATTCAAAGAGTTGATTCGTTCGCGCAAAGGAATACATACATAAGTTAGTCTCCCTAGTCAGACCATCAATCAAGATTATTTTTTTTTGAAAATTTGGAGAGAGCAAAAAAATAACCTGATATATATACATAAGTGGGATTACTGCTAGATTCGCACACTGTGTCACATTACGAGACATGCCGGCGCTCCGCTTCGGCACCGAAGAGCAATAAAAATCATGCGTGTGGAATGCACCAAGATTGAGGAGAGATACAGTATAAGATAATCACGGGGAAGAAATCCTAGAATAGGGGATGAAGAATAGAGCCTTTTATATGGAAAAAACTGGAACGTGTCCACGACTCCACAGTATGATGTCGCAAAAGTCCGACTTGCGTTATACGCAGGTATAGGTGCCGATAAGGCCGTATGAGCCTATAATATTTTTAGGGGGTCTATACGGCTCGAAAAGGAATCACAATTATTTACAAGTACTTATGGAGCTTATAACCCTTATAAGTGCTTACAGAGGGTTATTTGAGGTTACAATGGTCCTGCCTGCTGCAGCCCAAAAAAAACGGGCTCGCTGGCTATCCATTTATTTTACCCGCTCGCTGAAAGAAACATGACTAATAATTATTTCAACTGTGGTAGGTACAACGTGTGAGAGACAAAACACAAATAAGGTACCGCCGGCAGACGATCGCGACTGCGGCAGAAAATCAGCCAAAAGATGCCTTGCACCAAGGGAAGACACACCTAGGACAGCAGACAACGAGAGGAACTGCTCGGATAAAATTCAGGAGTGACTGCAGAACAGAAGGACTACGCACCACGAGCCACTTTTACAGCTAATTCCAATTTGAAGAAGGCCTTGGAGTTTGAGGATATTTCTGCATGGAGGCGGGGTGACGGGAGGTCAGGTTGGACAGCAGAGACAGGAGAGGCGAAAGGTGGGTGGTGGTGGTGGTTGAGGAGAGAGAGACGTGGAGTCACAGAGTCACAGCGCTGCGGAATATATATGCATGGTGACATAACTTGCTCTACCGACTCCACACTGCCGCAAATGGTGCTCTTGTCAAGGCTCTTGTCATCTCGCGCTCAGTCTATGTCCTCCACACACATCGGCTATACTACGCCAAAAGGGCTCTGATACCAGCCACGTCTCTGACTCTGGGCCGGAGAGAGAAGCCGCCCGATTGCGAGCACGGAAAACCCAGCGTAGCCACTCCACCATCCCTTCTCCTCGCCCTCGAGCCCACCGCCATCTGAGGAGAATACCGTTTTCAGAGCGCTCAACTGCCCACTGTCTCAAAGACTTGGCGATGACTGCTGAATCACCCTTGGGCTTACAAGCCCGATTTGTGCATATTGAGAGCGAGCTCACAGAAATCAGTACACAGATACTGTACTATTTCAATCATTTCGTTGTCACGTGTCACACCCACTTTTATTTTATTGCGGCAATAATTTTTTCTCAATTGTATCAAAAATTCCGATTTGAACACAAATTGATCAAAATAGTACAGTAAGTGTGGGGCCTTCTACAGCACAGCTGCGGCGGGCCTGTTGCGGTGTTGTTTCAGCTTCCTTACTTTGACAATCATAAGTTGGGTTATCTTCTACAGCTTGTGGCAGCTGCACAGGTTGACATGGAATTCAACATCGGAGAAATTTTGGGTGACATGGATAGCAGTACAGCACAGCCGAAAGTCAATGTGAAATGCTGTAAAATTTCAACCAGAGAAGAGAGGCTCCTCGTCTGTTAGAGAGGTGCCCAGAGGTCGAATGGGTGCCCACCAGCCATAAATATATGGAGGGGATCTACAGAGTTTGCGGATGTACTAATCTGCAGAGATGTGGGGACGACTGCATGTGCAGACGACCCCCCTGAACGCAGTGACAATTTGGTGTTTCTGTTAATGCATTTCGCAGTCAATTCATAGTCGCAATACTTCTAGTTCAATCATATTATTTTCTGTCACTACTATGTACAAACGGCCGAGTTTCTTTCTTATAAGCGAACTCATGATCGGCGGCATCCCGGCATCTCGGCATCCCTGTATCCTCGATTGTGTTAGATAACAATCTGATGCCCATCAAAAACCTCTTGTCTTCCAGGAACGCCGGAATCCGTTACAATTTTTTACAAATCCAGGAACTCGTGGATGCAGTTGAGAATTGATCTCAGGGGAACCATCCGATGCAAATTCATTATTTAAAAAAAAAAAATGGGCCATGCCCTAAGTTCCGCAAAGAGCTGTAATCAATCAAAGATTAAAATGGATCAAGCATTGAGACAGAAGCTGCTTAATCAAACTTCTTGGCGCAGAATCGCTTTGAGAATCAGTGCCCGCTTCAAACCTTTATCCCTACCCTTATCCTGTTGATTCAATGATATATTTATGTTTATCAAATAAGCTCAACCATGTGGTTAGGTTTTCTCCGCAGTTGTTCCGGTGTTTTTCTGCAGTTATTGTACATCCATTTATGCAACTGAAGTGGTGGACTGCTTCGCGGCCCACCGCGCTCTTGTAAAGATAACAAAACAAGTGCAGTGTATCGGAAAGTACACAGAAACTAATGCATGAATGGATAAATCAGATTGTAAAACATTGAAAACAGATCCGTACATTATTTAGAGTCGGGAAGACAATGATATAAAGAGAAATACAAGAATATTCGTAGTTAAAGAGCAAGAGAATCACATAATGAACTTGAGGGATGTGTCCTAAAGTAAAGTACATCAGCGCACATCAGCATTGGGCGCGCAGGAAAACAAAAGTGGGACGGGAAGGACAAGTGGAGAGGAGAAAGACGGAAGTGCGAAACTCACAATGGGATGCGAACTCCCAAGCTGCGGCTTCTGGCTGTACTTCGGGTGCAGGATCACGCTGCAAATGAATCCCATGAGCATTCGCTCGCTAATCGGCGCAGCAATAAAAAACGGAACAGCAAAGAGACGCACCGGACATTATGCAAGAACTCGCGATACGACTGATGCGGGTGCGCCTCAATTGCTTTGATAAACGCCTGCCCGTAAATTATGCATTATCAACCAAGCACGGGAAGAAGAGGAAAGCCCACATGACTCGCCGCCCCCACGGCCGTCCCGTCCGCGAACGTATCCGCGCTCGTCTGGTCATCCTTGCATCCCGAGAGCGAGATCACGTCTGCGACGGTCGCCTTGCGCGCGAGCGCGCGCTGGCTGACGCGCTGCCCTTTGAGGCGCCCCTGGTGGTCGTACTGCATCAGGTATCACTCAGCGTTCGAGAAAAGGCACATGTGAGGAGGTTGCAGCGAGCTCACGGTATAGGGCAGGTCTACGGGGACGAGGAGTGTGAGCACGAGGATTAATGCAGAATAAAGAGGGAGGAGCGTACCGAGCACGGTACCGGAGTGACATGACTGGATGAGGCATCAGAATTTTTTATCCCGCAGCGAGGGGAGCAAGGAAACATCAGGCGCACATCAAAGACCGCCTACGGACCAGTTAGTTTATAGGGAAAGCGAGGAAGTAAACATACAGTGAGTCGGCAACCAGAAGGAAGAGGCTTAACCTACAGTGTGAGATTAGTCATCATGTCCAATTGACGGATCACGAGCGATGGACGCACCATGATGTCGTGCATTTCCTGGGTGGTGTGGATTTGAATTGAGGGATGTAAAAAAAGGAGTGAGAGAGATAGAACGTACATCATCGACGATATGGCCGTTGCGCTCGTAGTCAAGGGGGTAAATCACTGGGGTCGAAGCATAGATCCGTAAGACTCCCGACGTCCCGAGGCAGCGCTGATTTCAACACGCACCCTCGTCCCATCCGTCCACCTCGCCCCCATCCTTATCGGGCGTCTGCCCGCCGTGTCCGGAGTCTGCGTCGATGCCAAGTCAGCCGACGTCAAACAGAATAAAAACGACATGACGCACAGTGAACGAACAGCGCGTCATGAGGTCGCGCATCGCGCACGAGCCAATGCATCGCGTCGATGATGTTCTTGTGCGTCGGCTGCAAGCGCTGGTGTGGGCTGTCGTCAGTGAGGATGACAATGTCTTTTGCTTTGTACCCCGCGCGTCCTATCCCCGTAAATAATCCATTAATCCCAAGCATTTCACCCAAAAGACGGAGATAACAGGAACCAACGCACGGACAAGGAAACTGAAGACATGCTTTGCGTCGTTGATGCACCCGTGCAGCTCGTGGCTCTGCCCGCGGTAGTTGATACCGATCTGTTATTATATACCAGGTCAATCCGTGCCACTTGCGACTCTGGACTCAGAGCTTACACAGAGTGCGCGCCTGCGGCCGGTGCACTTGGAGTACAGAAAGTGCGACGAGACAGCGGGCAAGGGCGGTGGGCGGCGATGCACTGGAAGTGGTGCGCGCGCGGGCTGAGGTGTGTGGTGGTGCGTCCGTGAACGATGGAGACCTTGCGACTGGCCTTGGTGGTGATGTTGTTGCCGCTGTTGGGGCGAGCGACGCAAAATCCCGCGAGGGATTGGTTCATACTTGTCGAAGCTGGAGAAAATCAGCGATGGCTCCTCTACTTTTCGCGCAAAAAAGCTCACCCTGCGTCGCTTTTTCTCACAATTCAGCAGCAAGCATGGGTAAAGATGGATACCAATGAGCACACTCACACAGACGACGCAGGAACAGACATCGGAACTGGGGGACTCGCTCTCGTCGCGGTCAAGTCCGGCGTTGGAGGGTCGGGGACACTCGAAGCGCGCACACGATGGTGTTCTCTGTGTCTGTTACAAATGATATTCAGGATTCGGATCCTCCGAGTTAGTTCAAGTGGGACGTACGGCACAGAAACCCTAATGACGTGCTAAGTCCAATTCTGCATAACTTTGCAGAGACTTACGAGGATATCGGCATTGTGACACTCGGGGTGGATGCGTGGGTTCCGCGGCAGAGACCCCACACCATTTAGAGTATAAGGACGCGGCGGGATGCCAGGAGCCGATGTCGATGCGAGTGGAATCCAAGGACCGGCGCGTGGCGGGCTTGTGGCGCGGATTGAGGTCGGTTCAAGACAAGGTTGGCGATGCGCGCCTGCGAAATTAGGGCTTGTGGTGGTTCCGGCCAAGAGCGAGATGATCATGTGGAAGGCTGCAAAGCCCGCCCTCGCCAGATGGGGATAGACCGAAAATTCGCGCGGTCACATGATGTTTACTTTTCGTCCTGAACCGGTCATCTTCCCTCTGTCCCAGCAAGTGCCTATTCTCTAATACTTCGTCCCATTTTTCTTTCAGGTCAAAACCCCTTTCTTCCCCAAACAGAACTCGCTATGTGGGTTCCTTCCTTTGTTCGCTTTCGCTTCGTGCACTAACTCTGTCCACTTTTGCACTCAACGTGGCCAATCTGCGGACTTGCGCCCCGATACCCCGACGCCGCCTCCGCAGGCACTGACAATGCACGCGGAGTTCTTTGAACAGTGCTCAATATTCTGATTTGTGATTCTCAAGCCGCGTTTTTTTCTTAAGTACAGGAGTGACTCAGGATCCCAACCCGAATTTCGCCTTCTGTTTCTGTCTAGTGTTGACTTCTTTTCCCTGCAGGACGACTTCGCTGACTTCGAGTACGTGGCTCTTTACTCGGGCTCTTGAGGCGGCAATGATTTCTATGTGCAGAGCTTGCCGGGCAGGCAACGACTTAGTAGAACACAGTGTGGATGTAATAGATGGAATTTGCCATGAAATAATTGGACTGATGTGCAGCAGTCGAATCAGCTGCATGGCACACTTGATCCGATTGCGACGAAACACTTGATCTGGTTCTGAAGACAAGGGCTCAAAATGACCAAAACTTTTGAGTGCTTCTACGACTGCTTTTACTCAAAATTGAAACTTTGGTTGGAACAGGTGATGGCGCATCACAATGGAATCACTGATCACTGATCAATGATCGATCTTCGCCAATGAGTCAGGCGGCGAGCGCAGCGATTTTTTTCTGTTCCTGACTATCATGGACGTGGTAAGAGCACGCTCCTTCAGATTCGTCTCGTCTCTGCCAATACGATTGTATCGTGCACTCCCTGCCGTAGTGCTCGGAACTCTGATCAATACGCTGGACACAGGCAAGTATAATTCCTGAGACGTTCGGTTTACGGTATTAATTTTGTTTCGTACAGTCTCCACCGGAGTTCTTGTATTTCCCTCCGAAGATGGTGCATTTCGGTCCTTGCAACTTCAAGGACTCTCCATGTATATCATGAGGTAACTAGTTCTGTCTTTGTGATTTCAAGTGAGCTGAGCCATTGCAGCACACTTACTGGGCAACTTGTGATAACATTCGGCGGGTCGCGTTTTCCCGGGGCCATGAGCACCATGTTGATCGAGGTTCTTCCATTTCTCCGAGGAGCCGCGAATGATATTCGCGCTGTCCTTGGTGACGACCACCCCGGGCTGATTCCGACGGTCATGGCCGTGTATGCATTGACTTCATTCCTAACTGGCGCAGCTTTCGTTGTTCTCGGAGTATTGAAGCTGGGAAATCTTGTATTGGCCCCTCCAATTTTGCGTCTCAGAGTTCGCTCATTGTTGTCCAGGTCGCGTATTTCCCGCAGACTGTGCTCACCGGCGCTATCGGCGCCATCGGGGTCTCTCTGTTTGTTGTTGGACTGGCGCTACCCTTCCCACCCTCGGCCATTCCACTCTCGCTTTCGAATGTGCCGTCCACACTCTTTGCCAAAAGTCATCTAGGCCTGCTGGCCGCGTCCTTTTTCCCCGCATTCCTTTTGTCTGTGACCCTGCGATCCCGATACATCGAAATGTGGACCCGCGGCATCATCCGCTCCGCTTATTATATCCCGATATACCTGCTCATTATGCCGGCTGTATTCTGGATCGCAGCCCGCGCCATGGGTGTCTCGAAAGAGGCTCTTGTTGCTGCCGGCTGGCTGTTCACGGTCGACGCACCATCGATTCCGTCTTCTGGACTCGTGGCGAGCTGGAATTATTGGACGCTCTTCGATTTTGTGAGTATTCCCGCACATACCTCGTCCGTCCCCGTCTACAATTCCTTTCAGAAACTGGTCCAATGGTGGGCACTGAAAAGCGCCATCCAAAATATTATACTCCTCGTGGTTATTGGGTAAAGTCCAGTGGCGCTGGTCCTGTATGCTTGATCTCAAGTTTGCGGTTCGCTGAAATCGTCGCAGGGTTCTGAGTCTCCCCATCTATGTCCCAACTCTCGCGTTCACTCTCGACGTCTCGTACGACATGAATCACGAATTACTAGGTGAGTTTTTTTCCTCTCCCGATGTATCACCGTTGGAACAGTTTCCAGGCCAAGGTGCGTCCAACATATTCGCCGGACTCGTCGGCACTGTGCCCAATATGCTAGTAGGTTTCCGCCTTGCGGCACTATCACAATCTTACTCGTTGCCAGCAATACTCCTACTCGGTCTACGTCACACGGGCCAAAGGCGGCCGCTTCGAGCTCTCCCTCGTCAGCGCCCTCACAGCAGCGTTATTCCTCTGCTCTGGACTCCTGCTACCGTACGTGCCCACCATCCTCGCCTCCGCGCTCGTCCTGTTCTTCGGCATCGAGCTGTTTCTCGAGGCGATTTGGGAGGCGTCCAAAACACTTGCATGGATGGAATATGCGGTTGTATTGGCGACGCTTACGGCGTGCACGTTCCTCGGATTCGCGGAGGGCTTCGGTGTGGGCATCGGAGCTGCTGCTGTGGTGTATCTCATGTACGGGGTGATCGATTCGGTGAGAACATTTCCTCTTATTCTTAATATGACAGAGAACGCGGGCTGAACTAATAACTGGGTTGTTTTTGTCAGCCGGCACGAGTCACGCGGTGGAACGAGTGGAACGAGCTGCAGCAGTCAAGAACCCAAGATGACGACCATGTCGCGATGCCCATCGAGGGAAGGCTGCCCCCGCGCAACCACACGCTCTCCCCACTCACGCTCGACCCGCCGCGGAGCAACCTGTCGCCCAGTTCTGATGTGAAAGCAAACGATGATTCCGATCTTCTACAGCAAATCAACGCACGCGTGCTTGTTCTGTCAGGGTACATATGTACGTTTGGTCAGCTTATCTGCGCCTTTACTCATGCTCACCCCGCATAAATGACCAGTCTTCGCCTCCATCCCGTCCCTGGAGCGTGCCCTCTTGGCGTCCCCTGTCCCTGCCCAGTTCTTCATTCTCGACCTCACGCACGGGCACCGCATCGAGACTGCCGCTGCACGCGTCTTCCTGCGCTGCGTGCGCGAGCTGAAGCTCAAGGAGAACATGCTTGTCGTGTGCGGCGTGCGCCCGAGTAGCGGGCTTCACGCGGACTTCGTGCGCGCCGAGGTGCCATTGGTATTCGACGCCCCGGACGCGGCGTCGCTCATCGGCCCTGCTATTGCCGCCTTCGAGACAAAAGCGGCGTGTCTGGCGTGGTGCCAACAGGAGCATGAGAGTCGCCTGAGAGCAGCAAACAAAACTGAAGGTGATTGTCGTTGTTTCATGACATTTCGTATTTCAGCTGATGGAGAGAGAAGGACTGGCTGATCAGGCAAAGGAAGATGCCTTCATAGAGTTCTGCCGGCTGTTCGAATTTGAATTGGACCTCGTTCTCGGCCCATGCACGACGGACGATTCCTCGACATCGGCCGAGATCTCCCCGCCACCGGTTCAGCGCTTCACCAAGTCTGGCGGGCGCGTCGATGTGTACCTCCCGGGACAGGTAATTCGTAAAACAGGTCAGTCTGTTCGCTAGTCGTAGATCATCAAGCTGATAACTTGCGACACAGGAACAGCCTTCGTCATCGAAGGCCAGATTGACGTCGTCGCCGTCTCGCCCTCAGCAGAACACGGCGTAGTGAGGCCCTCGGTTCAGCGACTCCTGGCAATGGTGCCGCGCGAGACGCTGCGCACTGTACGGACTTGTTTGCCTACATTTTCTCGAGGAGGGACCACTTCTGTACACTTGAAGGCGGGGGATGCACTCGACTGCCGCGCGCTTACGGATGTTGCTGTGGCCAAGACGCGGAGTGTTGTGGTGCAGGTGGAGGGGGAGAGGCTGGCGGCATGGGCACAGGCAAGAGTGGACGGGGGGACTCGAATCGCTCGGGCGGCTGGGATCCAGTAGAAAAATAGGGCATCGACAGACCCTGGCATCCTCCTCCGCTAACTTAATGATTACTGGTGAGTGATCTTTTTTTTTTTCGTCTGAGCGACTCCTATTTATTTGCACGCCACATACATAGCTATACCCACACTCCCTTCAAATTTAATTGCAGAACTCTGATGCTGGCAACTCGCAATCTCGGACCAATTGACTATAATTCAACGCGTTCCAACATAACTTTCACAGCGGGAGAAAGCGGGGATCACGTCAAAACACCTCAGATACAAACGAGATGCCCGGCCATGCCGGGAACACATGCCAGGTGCGCACTAGCTTTCACTGCTAAATGCTCCGGTAGGAATTCGACGGTGGATTATGTGAGTACGCGAAAGCTGCGCCGGTGAGCGCTTGGTGGTCAGCGGAAGGGAGCGCCGCACGGCTCTTGTTCTGTTTTTTTTTTCTGAGTCTGAGGCCCTAACGACAGCGAGAAACTAATATTACCGACGCGGACACGACCACTGATGCATGATGTGTCGCTTGCAGCCGAGAGTTGGCCGCTGTAATCGACTGGTACCGAATCAAGTCAGTCTACTCCCAAATGAGACGACACAATACCTGACCAAACCCGGTACGTTGAAGGGCCTAAATATCCAACCAAGCGTGCCTAACCAAGAACAGACCAGTACAGCCTTCACGGCGAGAGATTTCAACATTCCATTCTCGCAGAATTCTGCTGAACCGAATATTAATTTCTGCGTCGCCAATCATTTTCTGTTTTGTTCCGCGAAGTCCTGAGCTTGTCTCTTGTGGGAGTTCGACCTCATTCCGGCGGCCGACCCTCCATTTCCAACCGTGATAGCGCCATAAAGAGCATTCGACTCTCCGCGGATTGTCGTAAGCTGGGCAGTTCCACGTGGTCGAATGGAGAATTGGACGCTCAAAGTTGACTAAAGCGCTCACCGTTTCTCACCACTGTCAATCCCCCCTCCCTTACTGCCTTCCGCGACGTGGCCTCCGTCGAGGCAGGTCATGGTATCATCGGACAGCCTCCCAAATGTTGAATCCACTTACGGGGCGCTGCTAATTGGCGGCAAGTTGTTCGGTTTTACTGCTAGGCGCATGCTGACCAGACTCAGCATTTGTTGCGGTCTTGTGGGTCTTACGGCTCCATTTCTCAGGAGAAACTTATTCGTGTTCCAAGTTTTCAAGGAATCCTGTCGGTCCAAGCGTAAATTCACTTGCGCCAAGGCGAGCATTTTTCGCGTCCGCGAAGCTAATATGTGATCCCGAAGGTACATATACTACGAGAACTTTCCGGAGGATAGTCTCAAAATGAAGGGCCTGGTGAGTCTCTCTCTCAAGCGAGACCCATCTAATTTTCGTAGGTCGCGGCTGCATGGTAATATGAATCGGATGATGCACCACGACCCCCCTTGACATTGCGATCAGGACCTTGGACTTGGTGCAGCTGGTGCTGATCTGCCAATCTGTCTACCATTACCTCGCCCGCAACTGGGGAAACCAGAACGTGCTCGGATATTCAACTTTGGAGCTTGGCATGCATCTTGTCCCATTGACAGGTGCGACACTCTTGTGCCAGGGGTTCTTCTTGCGTCGGTCTGTCTACGTCCTTTGTGTACATGGAGACTACACTGACCTTCTCATCAGCGTCTGGAGATTCAGCAAAAATCTGCCATTAACACTTTTTCTCGCTGCGGCGTGCTTGACCACCGGAGTCATCGATATCATCATGGCCATCCAGACCGTTTCCAACCTAAGCTTGAACACGGTTCTGAGCCATAAATTCAGCGCAGAAGTCATCAGTGTCTTTGCGGTCGGGGCAGCTGGTGCGTCGCGTGTGTGCATTTATGGCAATCGAATTTTTATTCACAACAGTTGATCTTGCCATCGCTGCGATTCTGTGCTGGTATCTGGCGCGTGAACTCACTATCTTCGACCGGTGCGTCTCCATCGCTGAATTCGTGCCCTCTATTTGACTGTGCAAATTGACAGAATCAACAATCTGGTTGCACGCCTCATTCAATACACTGTTGCCACTGGCTTAATTACGAGGTCTGTAGGCGTATTGGAGTACTTTTTCGCTTTGACTCAAACAACCACAGTCTTCTCGCGCTCGGGTGTCTCATTGCCGTCAGTCTCGTGCGGTTATCTTACCCCACATAGCGCTGATACTGGAGCCTGTAGTACGTCGCAGCCCCCGACGGTCTCATATTTATGGTGAGTCCACTGTAAAGTCTCTCCCCATCTCTGACACTATATCGTTTCAGGCCATGCATTTCTCCTTGGGGCGCATGTACACCAACGCCCTCCTCGCCACGTAGGTCGAGCAAACCCCGAGATAGCTCCAACTACAATATACCCATGCAGACTCAACTCGCGTAAAGTGCTGCGAAAGCAGCTGGCGCCTCCGACCCTGCGGTGGTCGCGGCCCACCGAGCACAGCGTGCCCGCATTCACACACCAATCAGAGGTCAGTTCCACTCCGCTCCGTCCCGGATCTCACTGGATGACGCATGGACAGCTCGCGACGCAGGAGACGCAGGAGTTCCAGTTGAAGGATGTCCGGGAGCTCAGGGATGAACGCACCGCTCTGAATTCGAGTAATGAGGGATTTGAATCCGGGCCATGCACTCCAGTCTAGTGTATGTCCCATTCGATGTAGTATCTTAGCTTTATTGAACCATTAATATTCGAGGGAGAATCCGCAAAACTTCGCCGTTTTCGGAGATGCCGCCATCAAGTCGGCAGTCAGACGGCATCTCGCATCCCAGAGCGTTCACCGTTCGACTTGCAGTCGTTATATCGACAAACGACGCGTTTTCGACACGTCTCACAGGCGTCGCTGGTGGAGGCGAGGGCGGTGGCCACGAGGAAGATGTTAGAGAGCTGCATTTGGAAGAGTGGTAGGTTTGGGCGAGAGGTAGACGGTGAATAGCTATGTCTATTTTCTCTCCCTGATCTTAAAACTCCACAACCCGATGCCTTCCAATAATGCATGCTGGCAATGAAAGGATCAACAAAGAGGTAAACAGGAAAAGAATGTAATAACGCATTTCAAAAGCATTTGCGACCGTTGGAGCCGCTCTGGCGTCTCCTTGGGCGCCTATCACTCGTGACCGTATACTAAGTATACCGTCTGTTTGGAGCTAGCAAAAACGTAAAGCGAGCAGGAAAGTGTATCCCCGTCCAAGATGGAAGTCTTTGGGGACCAAATAATGACGGAAAGTGTCCGTTTAAAGGTAGATTTATACGACCCATTGAAACAGCCGTCGCGGCCGTCGTTTGACGGGCCGTTCCTTGAGGGAAAAAATGGTCGACGGGACGGGCACGGCACCGTTCGACGGGTGCCGTCGAACCGTCGCGACGGCAACGGGCGGTAGCCCTAAGCGGAAGGCAGTACGTATCTATATCTTCCGAAGCGAGGCATTCTATGTAACCTCGACCTCGCGCACTGGCAGATACAGACCAGTAGACGAAGACATTGTTAGTCACAATTCGTACAAAAATCAATGTGCGCATCTCGATTGCGTAACTTCTTGTACGGCTACGGAGGCGTTGGGTGCAGTGCACATCGCCTTGTCCCCGACTGTCAAGAATGGAGATGGTGGACATTGTTCAACAGGACTCACTCGAGTTATAAAGCGATTTTCAAGTGGCCAGACAGCAAAATACTCGTTCGGCAGGCGTAAGGTAGAAGCTGCCGACGTTAGCCGAGAGATGCCGCGAGATCCGGGAGACGTCGGTCTTGTCCAGTGCCTCCCGGCACACCCTGGCTGGTATCGGGAAGCTGTGCCGTCAGGGGGTCGCACTTTGAGAAGGAGAATGCAGCTCCCAGGCCCATGGCAGTGAATATCGGCGGATGAGGGGGAATCAGGTTGTTACGCTGAAGAATGTGGCGGAGAAATAGTAGAGTGTGGCCCTGGCGGGATGTTGTCATCATAAGGCACTTCAAACCTACTTGGGTGCGATGAAAGTGCTACAACATATGGCGGTGGAATTTCCTTATACACGAAGGCTATTTCACACAGTGATTTGATGAAGATTAGGGCGTTGAGATGTATTTATGTCGGCGCCTGATCAAGCTCACCAAGTCCGCTTGAGGCCGCTCATAATCACCAACTTCTCGCTCCTCAGTCAATTTCAAACCCACATGGCATCGTCCACTTTCTGTGATACAATGGCCCTCATTTTCGATGTAAATCCCAACGATGACCTAGTCTCTCATAGACAGATGCTTCAACATTCTGAAACTCGTACCTCGTTTGTTGAACGATGACCTGAATTTGGGACAATTTGAAAAACAGAAGTCCCGTGGTGCCCAATTTTTTTTTTTTTTTTTTTTTGGAGCGTTTGAGTAATGCGACTCGGTCTGCAAGGCATTCCAAGTGCACCCACTGGTTGAACTGGGTAATTATCCAGTGAAGCCGGGAATTTGTCCAGGAGGAAATGCTGTTACACACAGGGTTCAAGCCTTAGTGTGGGACTCTGGCCATTTATCCCACTCCATCTTTCAGAGTGGTGGGCCGTATACACACTAAAACCCCCTTAGATTTTATCCAGTCATCCAGCAGGGATTCCTCGTCCAAGAGTGTTCCACTCCAGGTGTGTAGGACAAGTTCTTTCTTGGTTGCAAGAGACCTGAATCGAATTTGGTCAGTCAATAGGATATCTCGTTTCAGCGCTGTATTAATTAGAGACACCCATCGGTTGTGGATCCCTGTGCTCGAGTGTTGATTGTACATCTCGAACAGTCTTTCATTTTGCAAGCTCCAAATCAATTTGATTGCAGTTGACACCAGGATTGTAAAGAAACGATTTTTGACGCGTGTGAAGGGGGACTTGAATCTTGCCAGGCCGCAACCCAGAATGAGCCCCCAGTTGAGTTTCGGCCAGGAGGGAAACCTCAACCTCCACAGTTTTTCGGTAATGGTCCAAATTTGATGCTGGCCAGGATTATCACATTCCAGTAAGATGTGCTCCATGGATTCGGTCACACGACATGTTTCGCAAAGTCCGAATGTTTCTAGAGAAGGTATGTGTTCCCAGAAAGGGCCTACGTAGTATATGTTGTGTATAGATTTCTATAGAAAGTTGCGAGTGAGCCGGTGAATGTTAGTCGATCTGATTGCCTTGTCTGATGGCTGGAACGAGAATTCTTCTGCTATGCAAATCCCGTGGTGCTATGTAATCCTGAGCCAATTGCTGATTTGCCAGATAAACTCTTGTCACCACCCTCTTCGTTCTCGCCTCATGTCCTGAGGTGCTTGACTCCTACCTTCATGTCCGTTCTTCTCGACATTGATTTTTCGACCGCTGCCCTCATCTCTCGTCTCGCGCTTGAGGATATCAACGATATCCGCCACTCTAGCAAAGGCAAAAGCCGGGAAGGAAGTCCACCATCAGATGCAGAGTGGGCGCTCAGGGCGTACACTGAGGAAACCGAGAATGTCTTGCGTTTCTATCAAAATTTGGAGCTGGCGCACAGCATCGACCACACACTGGAGTTGGACCAGCCCGTTCTCTCTGTGCTCTCCGTCGTTGAAGATGGAGTGCGAGATGACTATCTGTACGCAGAGGCGCTCGCGAATGACGGCGATCTTCCCGCCCAATCGGAGGACCAGAGGCTGGTGGAGGATCCGGATTTCTTGCTGCTGAGTAGGCTTGGACACGGGTACCGGGTCTACCCGCAGGTTTGGGCCGCGGGTACTCGCGGGTACGGGTACGGGTTGCCAGTTCTCAACCCGCGCCCATTCCGCGTACCCGACCCGCGAACCCGCGGGTTTGTACGGGTTTTGGTACATATAATTTTTTTTGCGGCTGACTGGCATTTGAGAAGAAATAAAATACCATGCTGACTTGAAATCTATGCAGTCTTTTTGCACCCCCGTGATATCCATTCTGAAGACCCAAAAAGGTCTGAGTAAAAAGTTTCACAACTTGAGACTTGTGAGTTCTTGCCTTCAGTGCTTGTTTGAAGCTTGGAAGTGATTTTTTCAGGCCACAAGACACGGTTTGCAGGTCAATAATTGCTGGTAGTGGGCTTTTCCTGAGCCACGGGTCTGTGCGGGTTGAAAACCCGGCCAAACCCGCGGGTTGCAGTCGACCCGCAGGTAAACCCGTACGGGTTTTGGACCCGTGCCGGGTACGGAAATAACGGGTACGGGTACGGGTTGGGTGTCTAGTACCCGCGGGTTGACCCGTGTCCAACCCTACTGCTGAGGTAGGTCAATGCACGAAAAGTTCTTGATCTTCGATCGGCCTCTGATTCGTCGGAGTCATGATGCCGGTGAAGCGACGAGCAATGTAGACGACGTCGGAGAGAGTCAAGCAGCCAACTCCATTGACATGCGTGCTAGCGAGATGCCCCATCGGTATGTGTTTCTAGGCTTGCATGCGCAGATGTCCCGTTATTGATGCTGATTCAGTCACTTCAATGCACACTGTGTCATCTGTCGAGACGATCTGAGACCCGCAACCTCGTCCCGTGCGCCGTGCGAGCATTTCTACCGCCGCCAATTTCTTTCAAATCTTGCGACCACATGCATCGGGGACGAGTCTCTCTTCCCGCTTTAATGTTGCCGCCAGAATCTCCCCATGGACGGGCCGCTCGGTGTATCCGCGCAACTCGACCTTCGTCTACGACATTCGCTGTGCAGTAAAGCTACAGAATTCAGCACAGTATTCAAAGACCATTTAGACTGTCCCCAGCCCACCTGCTCGGTATTCCTCGGCTCCACCACCATACTTACGGGCAACGTAAATTGGACAATACAGCCAAGATAGAACAATGTGTAACCAAGACATTTGAACTCAGTCCAGCTGAGTGCATTGTCTGTACGTGGGCAGTGCATGGCTGTGCCCATTGTCGTATGTCGACACGACGTGGCTATACGTGGTGGTACGTGGAGCAACATGTCGGCTTGGTTCAATATTCCAGCAGAAATGACCGCCTTGGATGCTTTGGTGACCGGTCTGGATCGCCGAGAACCAGCGCTGGCCGACTTGATTTCATTTTTCTTTTTATTGTTCGACATTGTCGTTGTCGGAAAGATAAAGGGAATGTCACCAGTAAGGCCCGTGGCCGTGGCTGGCGGCATTTGGACACGTCGCATCGCCGAGCGGAAGCACCTAGGAAGAAATTGAGTCGTGGAATTTCTTCCTAGGACGTAACAGTAGGTCTGCAATCAGTGGGTGTTGCTAAGTGTATCAGAGAGCATCGAGATATCTACGGTGCGGCAGGTAAGTGATAAACCTGCCTTTTCATGTATTCAATGGCGCAAATACGCGTTCAAAGGCCATATAAAATTATTCTATGTATGCGATGCCCTCTGGAGAATTCATCTACGTCCTGGGAAGACACCTCAGATGATCTGAATATGTTTCTCGCATGCAGGACATGATCTGCGTGAGATTGAACCAACATCAAACCATGCTGTTGAAAATGCGGATATCACCCTATTTATAAGATTACGAAGCCTTTAAACTCCGACATCTCCGCTGATTAATTGCCATATGCCGCGACTCAGATAAACTTGGCACATGGCCAGGCAACTCAGATAAGTTCGACAGAATTCAACAGAAATCAGCAAATAAATATATCCTTTGTGGGGAAGGGGATACGAGGCCGCGAAGCGGCCGAGCAGCCGCTTGTTAAAATCCGAATAAGCCATGCCCTCTGCCTTTCAAATGCGCACACACTCAGATAGTTTCTGTACTAATAAATAAGTAATTGAGCCCGTAACATGCGTTCTGCGCGCGGTACTGGAAAGTGTCCCAAAATGGGGGGGAAAAAAAACGGCTGCGCCATAAGTTTCTCAAATAGCTAAGCATAGTTATCATACCGTCTCGTTTATTGGCTCGGGACCACGACGTCTGCGATGCCGATTTTAAGCCGTTGTAGAAACCGATGGTCGTTGACGTCGTTCGGTAAGCGTGCGGTGTCTGGCGATGGGGAAACCAGTGGAGGGTAGGGAGGAGGCTCCGGCATGGCGATCAAAAATCCGACCGCGTACAGAGCAGGCGCAGGGGCTGATATAGGTGCGCTCATGTCGATTGAGGCATTTTTTGGGGGATCCCGCGGACAGCAATCGAGCTGTTGGAGGGATACAGGTTGTTTAATTTGACCTGCATAACTACGATAATGACGAGCAAGCCTCGTATTGCGCACCATGATATCGTGCCATAATGGGGAACCACCTTGGGCACTGTCATCCAGAAATGCGTCGGAAATCTTCGGTCTCGTGTCAGGATCATCGAGGGCCTCATCGATCAGGCTATCTAGGCCCCGGAGAAGTAGCGCTCGGATAATGAGGATGGGAATCAGGAGCAAGACGAGGCACGCCACTGATGCCACGGCATACTCTGCGCATTGTCGCCGTTACGAGGTGATATTCAAGGTAAGTACACTGAACTCACGGTCTGCGAAAGTGAAGGAAGACTCGGAGGGCATTGGTGTTTGATCTTTGGAGGAGAGCGAATGCTGCCATTGCAGGAAATAGTGGGCTTAAAACTCGCCGTAGAAAAGCCTTGGTCGAGCCTCGACTTGAGCGAGTGGGATGTCAAAGCCATGTGACGGAAATCCAGGCCCATGGCCCATGGAAGCACTCGGTTATCGACGACCGAGATAAAGCGGACCTGAACGGTTTGAAGCCTAATTCGTAGACTGACATCTACCGCACGAGGGCACAAAGAGTGTATAGATGCAGCTAAGCCCAGGTCAACCGAAAGCCGAGATTCGGGAAAGGACAGTGGCAAGTATTGAGTAGTATCTCGAGTGGAAAACGAGTTGGAGGGGAGAACTCGGAGTGAAATTAGTCCCCTGAGTTCTCGAATGGCCGATATGAGAGCTACCGCAGGGTCGAGGCCTTCCTATGCAAGGTCACATCACGGCGTGACTGTCAGAGTGACTGTCGCGTACGTTGACGCTCGGCAATCTACATAAGCATAGGGATCGTCACCGTCCGTCCCGGCCGACGGACGGCACCAAAGACGGCCGTCCAGTGGACCGTCCGTCGACGGTACGGTGGGACAGCTTCTCTCACGGCGCTCGACGGGACGGGACGGTGGACGGGACGGCCGTCGACGGTGGACGGACGGCCAGTCAGCAGGTAAGCCCGAATTTCCTAAAACAGGAACTTACCTTACCGTTTACGTGCAGTGGGCGAACTTGATTATGCAATGAACTACAGCCCCGCTGTCTCAAGTGAGTCACTTGGAACCTTGCAATGCTAGGTTACTAACACCCCCTCCTCCGCGCAATTTGTCAAGCCACTTGAAGGGTAAGGGAGACCTCTGAGAGGAAGCAGGAGCTGATGGGCGTAGTGACGGCGTTAATGTTGTAGGCGACGACGTTGATGGGTGCACATATCAGCCGAGCCGCAGCGTCATGTACCCGCTCCTAAGTTCGTTGCCGACGTCAGGTGACGTGGCAGAGCGTTGCAGCCGTCCATCCGTCCCAGGCGTATACGGCGATTTTATGTATAAAAGGCTGGTTGTTTAGAGGTTTCCCGATTTACATAAATCCCTGTGGTTAGAGGTTCGGTTCTATTTATATCAGAGCCCCCACATGTTGCCTGATCTGCAATTGATCTGCCACCCACCCTCCAACGGCGGTGTCGTCTGGCGCATTGATGTGTGCGCAACACGTCGGGTGGCGGTGTTCTCCGCCTACGCCACAATCCTAGAATTTGCTCAGCTCCTTATTTACCATGCGCACTGCCTGCAACTAATCCAGCTCGGGGTTATACAATACATATGTATAACACTCTACCTCATAACTTGCAGGTGCGCAAATGAGGCAACTGGTTCGCAGGGCGTCGTGTCATCGTCGTCAGAATGGGTGGGCGCCTTTGTATGCTCGTGTTACATTCACACGTCTCCCATCAATCCCATCAATCGCTCTTCGCCCCCAACACGCTGGCTTCCCCTTGCCTCTGGTGCTGCGGCATGCTTTATCCCTTCTCCAGGGTGTTATTCCAAGACCTCTCTGCCCTCTTGTCGCATATTTGGCCCTGAATCCTCTCAATACTCGAGTATTTGCCGTTGCATTGGGGCACATTCCGGGAACAACATCGCACATAAAATCTGCCCGCGGTCTACAGTTGTCGTGTAATATTGCCTCAGAACCCTTCATCGGCCTCCGAACGGCCTCACCGAATTACAGCTCGGTCCTGTAAGCCTGGGGCTGGAAATTCGGTTTCACAGCCCCTGATTCTGCTGCTCGCTTACCGGCTGCCCCAGAATTCCTCTGGTCCTTAAACCTCTTTACAATGACCCTTGTCCAGCCTGATTTTTCTCTGTACGTCAAATCAGGCTTATCCTACCAGTGCATTGCAATATTTCATTTTTTCTAGCTGCAATACCTAGTTCCACATCCCTTACCAGGCCTGGCGCTGTTTGCGATTGCGACGCAGATCTCTCTGCCTATTATCCCGCTGCCCCTGCTCACTGTACCGCTGCCCCTCAATCGCTGCAGTGCCGCCCCCGCCCGCCGCCCGCCCCACCCGCTTGTTACTCTGTCACACTCGTTCACTGCACTCGCTGCACCCGCTCGTTACTCCACCGTACCCGCTCGCTGCACCCACTGCCCCACTCGTTGCTCCTGGTCACCATTCCGCTTGCGCCGCCCCCGCTCGCGACTGCGCCTCATCTGCCGAACCCACTAGCTGCTCTGCCCCACCACCGCACCACTGCCCCAAATGCTGTACTACCTCCCCTGCCTGGTGGCTTAGCCTGCCTTCCCCCCTGCTTCCCCAATAATCTTCTCGACCGAGTCTATCCCACCCTCATCACTTCGTCAATTCGCTTAAACTCATGGAAATTCGTCAGTTTGATCTTTTTCCGAAAAACTTTGTCAGTCCAATTGTTCTCAGCGGAAGTTCGTCCCTTTGGAATCACCCGAACAGCTGGTCCGCTCCTTCTCTCTTTCCTACCACCACCACCATCCGCTTCCTGTCACCGGTGCCCATACTCTCGTTGTCTGGTGCGCATCATTTTCAGCTAGCTCAAGAATTGTGCTGATGATTGCTCAAAGGTGCGTGCCTTCAGAGAGCTTCTGACCGGCGGCAGATGCGCTGACAAGGTCTCAGTGTACTCGTTATACCGATAAACGGCTAGTGCATCCGACGCAGCGCGGTTTCTCGGAGGGAAATGGTCCGGGGGTCGGCCTGAGAGGGGGGGAGGTGTCTAGAACAGAGCCCAGAGTAGCCTTGCAGAGCGCACGGCAGCGAGCTTCAGCGATGAGGAGCTCAAGACATATGGCACCAGCATGCCCTCGGGGATTCTGCGCCGTGAAGCTGAGGTGGGTGTGATTCCACAACATGCTCCTTGATTTCATTACGACCATCTGGCGTGCTCCGTAGTATATTGATGTAAAATGTCGGCTTGAGCGCGTATATAAAATATTTGTTCCTGTAAACTTGCCTCCCCGCATGTCGTGCAATTCAGAGTGAATAAGTTGTCTGAGGTTGCTACGATGTAACAAAAATACTGATGATGTTTCGTAAGAATTAAAAGAGGTGACAAACTTCCACAGGAATAGCCGACCTGACGATGTGACGAAGGTGGTGCTGACTCTTCTCAACCACATACTGTCGGTAATGTGTTGAATCTCTTTTTCGTCATTAGCACCTTCATTTGTGTGCTCTCTTAGCCACAAACCCACTGATTCAATTACTCCTCACTTGAGATTGGCAGATTCATCGCTGCTACGTCATCTGGGCCTGCAAGTACAGTTAGCATTAATAGAAGTGCGACCGCCGGTTGGCCGGTTGGCGCTGGGTCTGGTGCTGCTTGATTGAACTGTAGGATTATCCAAATCTCATCTTATTTCACTCTTTTTGTTGATATTTATCAAGCGAACAAGAAACTGTTAGATGCTGTCTTCAAGATGAAAGATTCAAAACTGCAACCTGGAATTGTGAGACCGGAAGTCACATTGAGTTTGTTCAGCATTAAGCATTGCTCCATCTCTCAGGACCTATTGAATGTTAATAAAGCCACCTGAACTCAAAGGCAGGTAGGTAGGTCCACACCGCCGAGCCAGGAACAAACCGAACAGTCTGGCGGTATAGGATTGCAATTATTCGAATTCGCAAATTTGTGCCCTCCAGCAGCTACGGAAACATATTACAAAAGAATTTGTCCCTTCAGAATTTCATGAAAGTCGGGGAGTGTGCTAAAGGACGATGATTTTGGTGTTCCTACCTTTTAGCGCCCGTTAAGCGCGCGCATTGATGGGCCAATCTTATTGGTTCGGTGGCGTGGACCGATTTCGGACATCTCGGAGCTGTACTAAACTTTGAACCTTGAGTGCTTATTTCATCTCCGAACCACTGATCCTGACTCTGGTATGCAATATGCATACTTCCCACACACCCCTCTCAAGTTTCAACCAAATCCCCCTGGCGAAGAATATTATATCCCCGCATCAACCCCCACTCCCGCCAAAATTTGACCTCCTGGCAAAGTTTCTTTCCTGGCAACATCCAGAAGGCCCAGATAAATCCACAAAAATACTCACAGACACCCTCTGCTATGTACCAATAACACTGATCAAAATTAGAACCAGGGACACCAGTGATGTGGAAATAGTCATGTCAGACTGAAGTGGACGCAACTTCAACCAACTTTCCAGGGTCCAACAAGTTTAAACTTGGAGCAAATTTTAGACCTTCTTCGACAACTACGCCGTATTCCCCAATATTACCCCAGTTTAAATGGATGATTAGGCAACCTAGATGCTATATCTACCCCGCTGGAGGTCAAATATGTGCTCAGACCATGTACATACCCCGGAAATCCCAAAACATGTCGAAAAAATGGCCAAAACAAAAATGTTCTGAATTTAAAATATGTTATTTGGACACTAGTGACGACCTCAAATCTCATTTTCCACAGCTCCCTGGCCCAGAATCCATCCAGAACGAGCACCGACATTCTCAAGGTTTGTTACTCAATTCAGAGCTACCATATGATTGGGTAGGCAAGTATATTGCAAAAAGTAGTTAAGGACACATGCAATAACTCCTTTCCCGAACACCTCACACTCAGTGTCATGTATGAGCTGGCATTATAGCGAAATGTGAATTTGACTATTCTGTTGACTACACACTGAATAAATTAGCTATTGTATTCGTGCACGTGGAAACCTTGAATCCTACTTCCCATTACTCAATGGTCCTGTAAAGAACGCATTTTAGTCCGTTGAAATGGTTTCTCAGCCCCCAACATCATGGTACCGAGTTTGACCGGTCCACTGTTAAACCTTATCAAATTTGTCAGCCTGTGCACATTCGGAGGTGTGGATTGATATTTTTTGAAGGTCTGCCTCTTCAGAATCGCTCAAATGATGGTGTAAGTGCTTGACGAACAAGATTTCTGTGTTCCTTCCGAAATTGATGGTTCAATTCTACGTCAATCAGTGGCGGTGCCGGATTATTTCTATCTTCGAACCACCACCGCTCGATGATTCTGATGGCTTTATCCCTGTTTTCTGTTCAGAATCAGCACATAATCAATATTGATTTTGTTCCAAAGATGCAGGACCATTTGCACTCTCTGCTAATGTCAATTTCTTCACTCATCCAATTTGGTGATGTCTCAACATTTCTGGCGACCTCTGTCACCGATTGTGCCTTGTACTACAATACAAAACTCAGTGCTCACAATATTAATCATTTCCTTGGTGAAAATCCCAACTTCCTTGACCGAAATGCCCAAAACATCCGGGAGAGAGTCTTGGTAATACAGTGTTATAGGTTCGTCTTTTCTCCAATTTTTGCATCGATCTGAGCCCCAATAATCTTTTAAAGTGTTTATCTGCCCTCAAGCTTTTTCCCAAGGGCGCCATGATGTGTGTATTGAGACCAGACAAAATTGAGCCGAGTTTGGACGGCATGGTGTTGAAATTTAGGACATCCCCTAGGTTGTGGAGACCGCAGTGTGCGGGATGATAATATCTAGAGACCGGTCTCTCTATTTGTTCCAAATGGGGGGTGCTGTGGCAATACCGATTGAACTTGTCACTAAGCGCCCGTTCAGGCGCCCAGATTGATTGCCCCGTGCTGTCAATCAGTGCATCATGAAGATCATGTCTCTTCCTTCTCGACTTCCTGCTTGCACCCGCTCAACCACGCTGTATGCAAGCACGGACAGGGTGCTCTGCGACCCCCTGGACGACACTCAGACCGCGGGCGGCGCTCTTGGCGTTGCTATACCTGAGTTTGCTGCCATCTGCTTGCGGCCGCTTCCCCGTGCTTCCTGCTCATCCAAGAAGCCGCTCAATGGCAGTGGTAGACCGACTGGGCTGACGTACGAGGTGCAGGGCATTGGGTCGGCATTGCACATTGTCATGTTTCGATGAGGCGTCCCCCAGTGCGCTGGGGAGTGGCCACGCGTCGTGCACACGATCCCAAGGGTTGGGGAGCCAAAACAATCTCTGAGGCGCGGCCAGCTGCCCTATGACTCTCTTCACTCTCCTTTCTCATCTTATTTTCGTTATATTTTGCAAACGCTAACCCTTCGTCCCTCCAGGCATCGGCATGGGTATGTGGGGCCCCGCTGCCTCCACCGCGCTCGAGAACCTCCCGTGGGCCTACGCGGCCTCGCGAGCGGCGTGCTGCAGCAGGGATATGCAGTTGGATATTTGGTGGTCCATCTCCTTTCATTGCTTCATTTTGCCGGTCTTGCGGTCTTGCTCCGTCCGTTTTGGGTGGTGGTCTTGGGTCTCCGGGGATGAGCGGACACAGTCTCGCACTCCCGTCGTGTCGTTTCTTCAGTTTGGGGATGGGTAGACATTCCGGGATGCGTGTATTCGCGCTGGACATCCCGATGCAGCTGCTACCTGTATTTCCGCATTCCCCGGGTGCTTCATTTGTACCCCTTTCCATTGTTGCTCAGCAAAGGGGGTAGTCGTCTCGCATCTCATATGTCGTGCTCCTGCGATCTTCGTCTCAAGAGTTTCCAATCGCCGCCTCCCTCTCTACCCCAATCCTATTTTCGTTGGATCCAGCTAACCCTTTCCGGCTCTCCCCAGATCGCCGCCGTCATCTCCCTCGAGCTTGTTCCCACCATGAATGTCGGCTGGCGCGCGCTCTACTGGACCGCGTCGGGCATCAGCATCTTCGGTTCGGCGCTGCGCGCGCTCCTGCCCAAGAGCTCGATGTTCATGAAGTTGTGTAGTGTGTTTCCCCACTCCTCTCTCCACGTGCCCGCTCCCCGCTCCCTTCTGCCCACTTACGTGCCCACTCCCTCGTTCCTACCCCCACTCCTGCCCGCTCCCTCACCCACCCCCCACGCTTCCGTCGCCCCCCTACCGTCCTCCTCACTAGAAGAACCCGCGCTAACTTGACTACCTCGATGCAGCTGCACATTCTTGTCGTGCAAGCTCACCTTGCACATTCGCACAATCAGGGGACGTAACACAGCTCGGACTCTTCCGTTCTCGCCATGGTTACAAGGCCAGCCCCCCGCATGTCCGATAGGGGAGCCGTCGACCCCGGGACGCATTTGGGGGCACGGGCGGGTGTATAGATAGCATGTTTTCCCCGTCGTCTCCGACCCCCTCGCAAATGTCTCGAGTTGGCGCCGCGCTGGAAAGCAGCTCGCGTGCCCCCGACAACCGTCGATTGAAGTTGAGCGGACAGGCGGGCGTGCAGATGCGCAGGCGTACTTTTTTCACTGAATCGTATTTTCTGATCTTACTGGATCTCACATGTCTTATTTACCTTGTGGTATGTGCTGTGTATCACCAATCTATATCCTCCAATTTTTTCGCATTTTATCTGTGTTTTCTACGTATTTTAGTCTCGATGTCGTGACAGACGACGTCGAGATGTCGTTGTCGCTGTCTTTCCAAATGGGGAGATTTGGCAGCTTTTTCGCCGCCGTTGACGACGTCCTGCTCGAGACCTCCTCATTACCCCTTGCTTTGCCGCGATCACCATCACACACGTGCAGTTCTCTCATATAAATAAACAGAGACACCTCTAATGACTGGGTTTTATACATTGTGGGTACACCTCTAGTTACGCGGGTTTATATATTACACCGCCAGCTGCTGGTGTCCGTCCGTCATCCGTCGTCCGGTGAACGGGACGCCCGTCTTCACCACCGTCCGGCGACGGGACGGGACACTGAGGGGACCTACAGCCCAGCGACGGGACGGGACGGTTGTCCGTCCGTCCGTCCGCCCAACCGTCCTGGACGGGTACGGTGACGATCCCTACATAAGCACTTGTGCCTTCTGACGCGCCAGCCAACAGATGACCGCGCCCCTTGTATTACCGCCATTCCCCGCAAATCGTCGGTCAGCGGCTCCTCGGTGCGTCAAGACGTGTATTGATGCATTGTTGATGGATTGAATCACAGCTGCCAGCCTTCAGTAAGAACACAGTTCTACATCATGCTCCGTCTCGCTTGGGGGACGTAAAAATGCCGACACAGTACTCGAAAGCCAACCTTGAGCTGGTTAATGACTTGGCGGACTTGTATTGCGATGCAGGCCATTTTTTTTTATCGAATTTCTGGGACTACCGAGTCTTTTGGGTCGCATCCATCGTTGTCGTTGCATTTAGGCTGAGAAGTTCATTCTACTTTATGATATTACACTTGTATTAACACTAGTTTACTTGAATACATCTGTGTTTCGTTATTAAATCTGAGTCGCGGAGTCCACCTCTTTAGTGCCCAGAGGAGTGTCGCTCGTTATTCGAAGGGCGGCACATGAGACGCCGATGGGATGCGAAGTGCCGCTGATGCGGACACATGTGCCGCTGTTCTAATTTCACTAAGTATGCCGCGTTTCGCCGTTGGTCCCGGCTGACTGCCCGTGCACTCTCCACGTGTATGGCCGCGGTCTTGTGGTTATTCTCACTGTGTCCAAGTGACGAGCTTTTACGGTGTGCAGAGGAAGTAATGAAGTTCCACTAAATCCAGTCGAAGTCACGAAGATGGCGCGAACCCGAACCAAACCTGAACCGGACGCCGGGCTCAGGTTCAGGTTCACCCGATGCTTGAACCGAACACGGCGTTCAGGGCGGGGGCGCACGCGTTCGAACGGTGAACCGGAAATTTACCGAGATGAGTGAAATTTGCGAAATTTATCCCAGGTTTTGACCCCAACGCACCTCATATTGAACTCGTGGACAGTCCATACACTACCACAAAACCTTGGCCTTCTTTTGAAGACATTTTCAGCCCAACTTTGTATGCATTGGATGACAATTCACAATGAGGTCATCTGTCAAGCAATGTTGGGGGGTTGATTCATGTCCTGGAAGGAGCTAGAAACTCACTAGAGGTTAGTGAACATTTTCCACAGCAGGTGCAAGCCGAAATCGGTTTCACTTTTTTCGTTTTGTGTCTCCTTGCGTTGATAAGATACCTAAGGCTCCAACCATTTTTGTTTTCAAACATTTGTAAACATTTGTAAACAGATTAATAATCCTTTTAGTGTACGGACCTTGTTAAACATTTTGCAAACAGTTTACAAACGGTTTAAACAGTAATATTTGCAGACATTTTAAACTGACTATGTACATTGATTCACTGTTCAGTTTCCCTCAGAAACTATGTACCTATGCCTGGGACTTCAATTTGAACACAAATCCAAGCTGGTTCTGTGCCGCACATGCAGCCTCACGCTCGGTTCGATAGCAACTCCGGTCATCTCGGACTTTGGTTTCCCGAAGGCAGTACATCTACATTGGGAGAGCCCTTTACTGTACTGGCCAACATGCTGCTGAACTTATGCGTGGAATTTGCAAATGGTGAGGGATTCCCAGTTTCTTCATTGAAGCCAGAACTCCGGTTTCCCACACCCAATAAATATATCTTGTTAAATATTTGTTTTTAAACGGTTTACAAATGTTTGTACACATTTTTGGATTTTGTTTACGGGCCTTCGTAAACGAAAACTAAAAGGTTGGAGCCTTAAAGATACCCATCCGCTACTAGTACTAGAATCTTTTTAGGCAGATCAGAAAGACCCCGCGTCCGGGTAAGGAGGCACACAGCTCCCAATACGTTACTCAGTATATTATCAATCTCTCGCTGAATACTATGTAGTTAAGATGGATGCCGAGATCCCGATGGCAACGGTCGGGATCCGTGCCTATGCGCAGACTCATTGAGGCTGGGCCGAGCAATGTGTCAAGATGAGATCACCCGGTAATGGATCGGCGCCCGTCGGATCAGGAATCTCATGAAAATTACACCCCTAGTACTTGATGGACCGAAGGCATAGTCATGGGCACTGAAACTTGCACAACATGATTTCCCGGAATTAATGTGTCCAAATTTACAGTTGAAATACAGGTATTGATACAGAGCGACTCGGGCGCCCCCCACCCGGTGTTAATATTTGCTGATGCTGTTCTGAAAATTCATCCCTCAGCTCATCTAATAATCTCAGGATACGCACAGGTACGGAGATGAATCATAATCAGTCTATCGGGATAGGTTAGGGTATCAATCGGCGTACTTGACCACTTGACTCACTGAAGAATGACGAGAGAAGACAGATTATTCATATTCATGTTGAGGCTCCTTTGAGAAATGATGAGCATAGCGTCTAATAGCCGCAAACATTTCGCACCACTAAAGCCTACGAAGCCGGCATACATCGGCTGTTTGAAAATTTAAATCAATCACCATCCAGGGGAAACATAGAATGAAAGAAAAACATACATCGCCCCAATAGAAAGTGTCCATCATTTCGGGGGTAAGGCGCGGAGTCCTCCGCCGTTTGGCGTCGAGAAGAGGTTCGCACTTCTCCTCTCTCTCTTCGGGGTCATTTTCAGGGTCAGCATTTGGCGCGGGTATCGCCCAAATTGCAACGGCGGAGAGCACTGTGGTGGCGAGAAGGGCGACAAGAGGTAAGATCTCCGACATTATTGTGCGGAAATGAGATTGTTAACTGGATTGGGTGGTTTTTGGGAGGATATTGTGTATTCTGCGCCTCCAACTTAAATACAATATGGACCCTGTTGGCCCAGACTCACCTTCGGGGGAAACCGGAACCCGGAACAGGCCCGTTCGTGCCCCTGTCCAGCCTTTACCGATTCCAGTCACGGTCTTTTCTTTACAATCTTATCTTCAGCAGTAGCGGCTCTTTCTTAGACGCGACTCGATGTGGACTGGGCCTTTCCCAGGATGTGGTCGAGCGTCCAATCTAAATTTGGCCATGTTCTGCAAGGAGAATAACTGGGGTTTTTCTGATTTCATTCAAATGGACAGTCACGCGTCGCTGTCGAACCTCTAAGCTGTCATGCAGGCCTGAAAACTGCCTGAAAACTGCAGCTGCTGTCGAAATGTCGAATTGGTATCTTCGGTCACGCGTCACCCACTGTTGATTTGAATGAAAAACCCCTGTACCTGAGAGTGGAGTATTCTGGCGTGGAACACGGGATCTAAACCTCGGATTTCTGAAGTGGCTAGGTTGAGAGACTGGTCCCAGCAAAGTTTGAGCTCGACCAAAACAACGGTAGCCGGTATCAGGCGAGTTATGGCATGATTGATGAGCCACCGCCTTTATTGCCTATGATATCTAGCTTCTGGTTCCCCCCGCGCGACTGCGATGTCACCTCATGCGCGCGACAGCGTCCCCGACGCTGTACGGCGCCGATACGCTCGATACCACGCCGGCGCACACGCCGGCCCCGACCCACACCGCCAGTCGCACGGGCAGCGTGTGACGCCCGCGCTCGTCGTCCCCCACGCCGCCTTCGTCGCGTCCCCGGGCTGCGCGACCGCCTTGAGCAGTGTACCGTCCTCACGGCTCGACACCCGCGCCTGCCGGGCTCTTCAGTACCACCCGCAACACGTCCCGCATCCGTAGCGCGCGCCACGGTCGTTCCTCACCGCCGGCGCCGCCTTCATCTCATTCTCATACGCCACCACCATCTACTGTCTTCACCTCTCGACGCACGCCGCCGGGCGCCACCGACGTCCCCAGCACCTGCGGCAGCCACTCTCCACCGCGCACGCCGCGTTCGTCGCCTCCCCGCGCATCCTGATGATCCTTAGCGCCGTCCCACCCGTCCGCTCAAACTTGCCCCTGGCGCACACCACCAGCGGTGCTCGCAGAGCCTGCAGTCGCTCCCCATCGCGCACGCTATATACCTCGCCTCCCCATTCGCTGCGACCGTCTCCAGCGTCGCCCCATCGTCCGCCCAAAGCCCGGTCCTGTAACGCAGCACGAGTATGGCGCGTACCACCAGCGCACACAGCACACGCTGCAGCCGTTCCCCGTCATCCACGCCGCTTTTGTCCCGTCCCTGCGCGCGCCCACCATCTGCAGCGTAGATCTGCCCTCACCGCTCGACTCCCCTGCCTGCAAGTACCTCGGTACAGTCCCAGCACCACCGATGTGCGCAGCGTGCGCCGCGGGTATTTTCCATCGCCCGCGCCGCGTCCATCGCATCCCTGCCCACCGCGGCGATCTTCTGCGCGGCCCCACTGCTCGACACCCGCACCTGGGCGCATACGAGGAGGCGGATGGGGATGGCGCTCGGTCGACAAGCTCAAAGTGGACGCGGACACGCATGCGCACCGCTTGCGCGTGGCGAGGCCGCCCAAGCGCGCGCGCGCACCGCGGAGCCAAGCCCGCGGCCTGCGAAGCGACACTCGGAAGAGCTCGACGCGGCCGGGCGGGGCGCGGGGTCTACGCTCGAGCGCGCGCGCATCACCGACGTCGAGAGGACGCGGGCACGATGCGCACGCCCGGCAGCGGCCTTTCTCCTTCCCCGTATACCCATGCTGTCGGATAATTCCGGCTGTGCGCTTCGCCAGCGGGGACAATCGCCGCAAGAGCGGGATGCTTCGCTATCGATATCTACCCCCCTGCCCTGCCCTGCCGCTGCGGCGCTGCCTGTATTGAAGCCTTACCTGGCGGAGACGAGGGGGCGTCCGCACGACTTGATCCTCGCGTCGGTTGCTGGGAACGCTTGTGCGATGCGGGGGCGCAAGGGCAGCGTGCTCGCGCTTACCTTATGTGAATTTTGGGGTGGGAGGGGATGTCCACGATCGAGTCTTTGCGTTCTCGGAGTGCCCGGTGCTCAGACAGGAAGGGACGGGGGCGGCGAGACAGACGGCGCACGCAGTACGCAGCGCGCGATCTCCCACTTCTCGAGCGACTGCGTCCGCATCTCCGACCTACCTTTCTTTCATGCGGCTCGATCTAGAGTTACGCACGCCTCGCTGTCTTTCTGCTACTCCACGCTTTGTCGCTACTAGAGCTTGCCTCGCTCCAAAACTTTGATGTCCGCCCCGCTGGGGAACGGTCTTCGATTTCCTTTTCGGGACGAAACGTATCTTCTCGCTCGTGCTTGCGTCGTGCTTCGTTGTGACTAATGGGTACTGGGGCTGGATCTTCGAATGTTTTCCTGCCTTCTCGTTGCCTGTGGCGATTTTTAATCGGCTTCGATTCGTCTTTATGATGGTTCGTGTGATAGCCTTTCTATGTACGTCCGAGTCGACTGCGGGAGGCTAGAGGCCAATATCCCAACTCTATTCTCCTCTCATTTGGAATAGAGCTGGAGCTCGACTGCGCCAAAGAGTTTCCCCCGGCCATGGCCCGATTAGGGTTAGCGATAGGCACATTAAAAGAAAAGCCCAAAACTTCATTGTATGTTGGTACTCGTCTCATCAACCCCATCTTTCCGTTGTTCTGCCTGAGGTCTCCCCCGCGGTGGCCATTCCACGAATGCCCGATGTGCGCTCTTATCCACAGATCCACATGCATCCATCGCCATTGTGCTTTATATCCTCAGTTCAGTGACCTGCATGCGCACGCGAGCTTTAGGCCATGCTGGACTCTGTCTCGGGGATCTCGGGGACCGGAGCACGGTACACAACACAGTGTATCGGATCCTACTTAACGCGTGCTATGTATATCCTTTGCGTAAATGGACATAATCCCTGGGTTTCTTTCGTTCCACGGGCAGAGCTGGCTCGCCCGCCGACTCGCGAATTAACTGCGGTGATTTCAATGCATGGACACATGGACAAATGTAAATATTCGGAGCTGTAGACGGTATCAGCTGTAGATTTCGTCAGGTAGCTGTGAACATGCTACAAGCACCTGAGATCGATCATCTTGGTAAAAGTCGGTAGTAGGGGAGCAAAAGAATGATCGAACCCTCACTGCGTCGCGGGGATCGTACTGGTGATGCGCACCAACTCCAAGCGCATCTTTAATGTCAACTTTAGTGTAAACGAGAGCTCCTGTCGTGCGTCAGTAGTTCAAGTATTTGAGACAATTATGAGCGAACTTTGATGAGCCTCGCCTTTGACTTTGTTGGCCTCCGATGGCGGCGCTGTTGACAATGTCACAATCGTACTTCTTCTAACAAGGAACATAAGACTTGAATGACTTACCGCTCCCAAATGATCCAAGTCCAAAGCCCCGTGTTGGATTATCATTACCTTCGTCATGGAACAAATAGTGCGCCCGGTAGTTGAGTCAACCAACAGCTGCTTTCGGTCTGGGTCACCCGAGCGCCACTCACGGATTAATATGTCGCTACTCCCTACCATGCGGGTTGACGCGATCGACGGCGGTGGCGAATGGCGGTTCAGGAACGAAGGAAGGGATTCCCGCGCCTCTGTTCCGTCAACCCAGCACATGATCAAACAACGCAAGTGACGAGCATTCCCCAGAGTTTTGTGGAGGTGGCCAGCTTCCCCAGATTCTGCTTGTTCTGACGAACTTTTAGTCTCCCATCAAACTCACGAGCTTTCGCATCTCTAAGTGAAGTAACAGAGTGACGAAGGTGGGTACGAGTCCACTGCCGACATGGCCTGGTTATTGATTCCATCGTTATGTCTTTTGATACTCTTCATCCTATGCATGGTGATACCTAGTGTTGGATAGTGCATACTGCTTTCCAAGTGACCTGTCCATATGTACTGGGATTTTTCATTCAAATCGACTTCTCGAATTCTATGCACGTCTCAGTGCGACGAGACAAGGCTTTGATCGTGACAAAGAGCAACGCAAGTCGAGAGAACATTATACAGTAGGCAGGGTGATTATGGTATTTGGTTGTGGGCACGAGAGACAAGTAGGGGAAAGCAAGAACAAAACAGAGAACAAGAGTGGGAACATTGTGCAAGTGCGACCTGTCTCGCACATCGCCTTCTGTTCCCGAGCCGATTCGAGCCTCCAACCAAAAATTCCACCCAATTTTGCCGGAATTTTATTTATTTTGCTTTTGCGCTTCTTCCTCATTGTGTATTCATTCCTGCTCCCAGATTTCTCATTCTTTCTCTCTCAGATTCCGTTTCTCGCTACTTGGCATTGATTTCGCACTTTCCATTTGCAACCCAATTAATTCAACGCTCGGAGTTTGATTCTTCATTTGTTGCAGGAATATTCAGTTATTGTGTTTTCACCCTTTGAATTACATTCTTATATCCATTCGTCTCACATATATCACACAGACATTATTTCTCTTGCACTATGTACCGCCAACGCGACGGGTTGAACCATCTTCGGGCACCTCGGACTACGCCGGGATTGACCTCGAGGTGGATTGGGCACCCATCCTCGACACTGTTGTGGGCAGCGAGTCTCCCTATATCATCTTTGTGTAGTTCCCAGATTGCTGGGTTGGTTTGGCTTTAGCTGCGGCTTTCCACCCACGGACTCTCGTATTTACATCATTTTGATATTTATTTGTTTGTAGATCGCGGCATCTTCCCCCTTGTCTCTTACCACCACCTCAAATCCGCTCGTTCTGAGCATTTACGCACGATCCACTTTCGTTTGAACGATTTGAGCTAAGTTCCTCATTTTATTCTACCTTGTTATTTATTGATCTAGGTCTACCTTGGTCATTTCCCAGCCAGCCTCTTGCTTTTTGCTGCACGGCTCGTCACTCACCCGGCACGACCTCGACACGACCTCAGTCCACCTCTGGACAACCCTTTTCTTCTTCAACGTCTAGGGAAGCATGCGCATACGTGCAAGATGACAAGGAATGTAGTGTGAAAGGCAGAGAAATGAGGTGGAATCTTTGGGGATCCTGCTGGCCATGGGGACGAAATTCCGAGTAGAAGAGAGACGAAAGTAGTAGCTTTCACAGCGGGAGAAAGCGGGGATCACGCCAGACACCGACAGCACAGACACAAACGAAATGCCCGGCCATACCGCGAACACATGCTAGGCGCGCAATAGCTTTCACTGCTAAATACACGGCTCTTGTTCTGCATTTTTTTTGAGTCTAGGGCCCTAACGGCAGCGAACCACTATATATTACCGACGCGGACGCGAGCACTGATGCGTGATGTGTCCCTCGCAGCCCTCCCACCGAGTTGACCGCTGCAATCGACTGGTACCGAACCAAGTCAGGATACTCCAAATGATACAGCACAATGCCTGACTAAACCCAGTATATTGAAAAACCTAAATATCCAACCAGACGTGCCTGAACAAGAACAGACCAATACAACCTTCACGGCGAAAGATTTCAAAATTCCACTCTCGCAGAATTGGCGTTAAACGAGAATGGAGAGCATTTTGGAAGAATGAGACGGAGTGGTCTTTGTGCTCACAAGTTGTATGAAGTAGGTCGCCTTACATGATGTGTATTTAAGAAGAAATATTGAAAAAGAAAACGGGCGTCGGGAATGTAAGAGCTTCAAGCAGGGGTGCATGGCATTAGTAACGAGCGACGGCCTCGGACGAGAACCATTGGAAAAAGGGTAGCAGGGTAGGTTCCGTGGCGTTAGGAGCGAGCTACGGTGTCGAGAAAGAGCCATTCAATCAACAGAAAATGTAAGAGTTTCATGCAGGGGTGCGTGGCATTAGGAACGAGCGACGGCGTCGGACAAGAGTTGGGCAAGAGCCATTGAAACAAGTAGTGTCATGCAGGGGTGCGTGGCATTAGGAGCGAGCATCAGGAAAACCGTAGCCGAGATGTACCTATGGGGCCTATGCGAGCCTATGCAGCACTAGGCAGCACTGTATAGTGCTCCATAGTGGGGCCATAGGTACATCACAGCCACAAATTTGCTATGGAGTGCTATGGAGTGCTATGCTGCACTGTCAAGCCACTTCTGGTTTTCCTGATGAGCGATGGTGTCGAGAAAGAGCCATTAAATCAACAGAAAGATCTGGGGCGTAAAGTATACGGTATATTCGGATAGGCGCAATAGTACGCCCGGACATGTACCGGGGATGTAACGTATGAATTGCACCCAAAAGGATATACGCTACGCCTTCGTAACGTAAATACGAAGCGTATACCCGTACAGATATGGGTAAGCCTTAATACCCTACAGAATTCTGCTGAACCGAATATTCTGCGTCGCCTATCAGCTTCTGCTTTGTACCGACCGTGATAACGTCATAAAGAGCATCCGACTCTCTGCGGATTGTCGTAAGCCGGGGCCGCCTCACGTGGTCGAACGGAGAATTGGACGCCTCAAGCGCTCACCGCCTCTCACCACCGTCAATCTCCCCTCCCTTACCGCCTTCCGCGACGTGAACTCCGTCGAGACAGGCCATGGCTTCATCGGACAGCCTCCCAAATGTTGAATCCACTTACGGGCGCTGCTAATTGGCGGCAAGTTGTTCGGTTTTACTGCCAGTCGCATGCTGACCAGACTCAGCATTTGTTGCGGTCTTGTGGGTCTTACGGCTCCATTTCTCAGGAGACACTTACTCATGTTCCAAGTCTTCAAGGAATCCTGTCGGTTCAAGCGTAAATTCACTTGCGCCAAGGCGAGCATTTTTCGCGTCTGCCAAAGCTAATATGTGATCTCGAAGGTACATATACTACGAGAACTTTCCGGAGGATAGTCTCAAAATGAAGGGCCTGGTAAGTCTCTCTCACAAGCGAGACCCATCTAATTTTCGCAGGTGGCGGCTGCATGGTAATTTGAATCGGATGCACCATGACCCCCTTGACATTGCGATCAGGACCTTGGACTTGATGCAGCTGGTGCTGATCTGCCAATCTGTCTACCATTACCTCGCACGCAACTGGGGAAACCAGAACGTGCTCGGATATTCAACGTTGGAGCTTGGCATGCATCTTGTCCCATTGACAGGTGCGACACTCTTGTGCCAGGGGTTCTTCTTGCATCGGTCTGTCTACGTCCTTTGTGTACATGGAGACTGCACTGACCTTCCCATCAGCGTCTGGAGATTCAGCAAAAACCTACCATTGGCACTTTTTCTCGCTGCGGCATGCTTGACCACCGGAGTCATCGATATCATCATGGCCGTCCAGACCGTTTCCAACCTAAGCTTGAACACGATTCTGAGCCATGAATTCAGCGCGGAAGTCATCAGTGTCTTTGCGGTCGGGGCAGCTGGTGCGTCGCGTGTATGCATTTATGGCAATCGAACTTTTATTCACAACAGTCGATCTTGCCATCGCTGCGATTCTCTGCTGGTATCTGGCGCGTGAACTCACTATCTTCGACCGGTGCGTCTCCATCTCTAAATTCGTACCCTCTATTTTTGACTTTTCAAATTGACAGAATGAACAATCTGGTTGCACGCCTCATTCAATACACTGTTGCCACTGGCTTAATTACAAGGTCTGTGCGCATATTGGAGGACTTTTTCGCTCTGACTCAAACAATCACAGTCTTCTCGCGCTCGGATGTCTCATTGCGGTCAGTCTCGTGCGGTTATCTTACCCCACATAGCGCTGACACTGGAGCCTGTAGTACGTCGCGGCCCCCGACGGTCTCATATTTATGGTGAGTCCACTGTAAAGTCTCTCCACATCTCTGACTCCATCGTTTCAGGCCATGCATTTCTCCTTGGGACGCATGTACACCAACGCCCTCCTCGCCACGTAGGTCGAGCAAACCCCGAGATAGATTTCCTGCTCCAACTGCAATATACCCATGCAGACTCAACTCCCGTAAAGTGCTGCGCAAGCAGCTGGCGCCTCCGACACTGCAGTGGTCGCGGCCCACCGAGCACAGCGTGCTCGCATTCGCACACCAATCAGAGGTCAGTTCCACTCCGCCCCGTCCCGGATCTTACTGGATGACACATGGACAGTTCGTGACGCAGGAGACGCAGGAGCTCCAGTTGAAGAATGTCCGGGAATAAAGGGATGAACGTACGGCTCTGAATTCGAGTAATGAGGGATTTGAATCCGTCCCAAACACCCCAGTCTAGTGTATGACCCATTCAGTGTAGTATCTTAGCATTATTGAACCATTAATATTCGAGAGAGAATCCGCAAAACATCGCCGTTTTCAATGCTTCGGAGTTGGACGGACCTTCGGTATCAAGGTAGGTAGGTAGGTAGGTAGGTAGGTAGATTCACACGGCAAGGTCCCGCTTAGGAACGCCGGTTTCCAGGGGTCATCCCGGTGTGTACACGGTAATTACACCATTGCCCCTGGGCCTCCTCAGATCCCTCTAGCCGAGCTCACGGTCGCAGTGAATTGTCGGGTGGTCCGGACCAGCTCGCCACGGTAGAACTATCGGAACCTGAAGAAGCAAAAAAAAAAAGTCAACAGATCAATGGGAAATACCTCACTCAAGCAGTTCGACGCCACACAGGCACCCCATAGAACAACTCCTGGACTTCATACGCGTATTTTGCAACTAGTGCGATCGTTGGGCGAGGATAGATAATGGCTCTCAAGAAATCTGTGTTCAAGAGTTCCATCATCTGGACACGCAGGTCTGGAAGTGTGGTGAAAAGCTGTCCTAGATAAATTGCTCTTAATTCTACAAGTGATTCCGAATGTTCACAAGTAATCAAGGCATGCTCTGGTGTTTCAACTTCATTCTTGCAGAACCTACAGAGTCGCTCGTCGCGAGGCACAGGTTGATGTGCATGATCAACATACCGCAAGATCTCGACGGCTAACAAATGAGTTGACAGCATCAGAGAGGTAAGCGCCTCTCGGTGTTTCTGTGTCTTGACCATTGTTAGATAATGCCGCATGCAGGAGGTAACTTGGGTTGGTGATTTGTCCTTTTGTGGTTCTCGACGGCCGTGGAGCAGGTAGAGCTCATCAGAAGAGTCAATTTTGTCTTGCAACCATTCTAACATAAGTTTACGCACGAGTTTCGCGTAAGTCTCAACCTCTTTATCAGTGGCTTGGCGAGTCAACACGAATCCGCCTGCTCAATTGAGCTGTTCAATGTGGCGCGAGCATAGTGATCATCCTTTAGGCCCAGAAAATATCGAAGGTGGTTCAAGACGAGGAGAAGGCGACGAACTCTCAGAGGCATTATCCCAGTTTCTGTGAAGAGGGGTACGATCATGGACCGGCTATGTAAGTTGAGCATTTGACATATGAACGACACCTGAACTTTACAGAACTGCTTGACATGCACGTCTTCGCTGTCCGGTGTAACCTCACAAGCATGGATTAAGTGAGAGTCTACGTGCGCCATGCATAGTTGTTTAAGTTCCTTGGGTGTCAGTCTGCCTGTCATGTCTTCAGCAGCCATGATCCAATGTCCACAGTAACGCGCCGTGCTTGCTTTGACTTTATAGTGCTTGGGAAGGGGGTTCCGAGTGTCTGTGCGCCCGTTGACACCAACATACTTCTCATCTGCCTCTATTCACGTCATTTGGAGCCCAGGAAGAAACTAGGAAGCGGGAGGGGAACAGCGCCAAAGATCAAAACAATTGTTTTGATTAGGTTGACGAGAATGAAGTTCTTCGCGCACCATTGTTCGAGAGATCCCAATTTTACTTTTAAGCCACGTACAGATAGAGAAACAATCAATAGAGAGCTTGCGCAAATCCGCATGCGGCTGCACAAAGCTGCGTGCGGAAGTGCGCTCTTCTGTTCGTATACATCACCAGAACTATCAATAGCACCCTCCGGGACCACTGGAGCAAAAAAGAAAAAAGCCGCATGGAAAAAAGTTGTGCGGCCAAAAGCCACATGCGGATTTTACACAAGCTCTCTAATAGGTCATCGGCTTGAGCTAGAAGAGATATGCGCACGCCCGCAAGGAATAAATCTTCGAAGTCCGGAACCATTGACAGGTTCGGCCAGGAACAGGTTCCAAAGAATCGGCGATGCCGGGTCCCAGGTCAGCAATCCGATTAGCACTTTGAACATCGACAATTGCATGTCCCTGTGCTTCACTAGTACGACATGCGGTGGTATAGCATTCGGAGCCATTCAACGAGTCTGTCACCCATACCCATGCGAAACAGCTTCAACCATACCGTTGGTTGATCTGTGGGTGGGAAAGCGTTGGGGAACTCAACGCAGGCGACATATAACTTGTGTCCGTTTGCCTTTGCCCACTCGATTAGGCAGCACAAGATAAAGGGATTGTTATTTGTGCGGTAACCGGGACGAAAACCGTTTTGGAAGCGTGGGATCAGAGCCCGAGCCTAGATGCCGACATCAAGTCGGCAGGCAGATGGCGGCGGCCAAAGAAATGTAGTTTGAGTCTATTAGGGTAGGCGGATTGGTCGCGGTTCGATTTCGGCTGAGCAACAGCGGCTAACAGCCGACACCAAGACACAACTTATTTCCGGAAGAACTTGGTTGTGTTTTGCAACTTTTACTGAGATATCTGGTACAGAGAGACATATACCAAGCTCCAACAGTGGTCCATGTACCATGTATCAGCAGTATACACCAGCAGGGATTTATCTTAGACTCGTTGAGTGTCCAAGAAGATTGATGAATAAGTCACGTTACCGTGTTCCCCTCAAGATGAGAGTCTGATAAAATGCGGAAATTCATCCCTAGATGGTTGTGGAAAGAATTATCATACATCTGATCAAAGCCAGTATTTGCGACCCAATTAAGGGCATCTATGACACAAATTGAAGCTGCCTTACCTGTTCACTTGGCTCGGCATTCCCTCGGAATCCTGGATGCCAGCTCCCGAAGCTGGCCCCACGGGCAGTTCACTGGTCCCTTCCTTTGATTTCCATCCTGTTGGACAGAGCTGTCTGGTGACAAAGAAGACCCAGCATGTAGAATTTTTGTAGGTAGATATATTCATTCAGACTTGCGGCATATTTCCATCGGCACAATGGCTGAGAACTATGTAGTATAGACTATTGATTTTTTCTAGGCTCAGTTCAGCCTCTACAGTATCGCCTGTGTGGATTTCTGAGGACAATCGTTCAGAATCACATATACTGTAGTACAAGTGCCTCGGAGTTTGAAAAATGGCATGTCAAGACAGTTGAGGCATCAGCAATCTATCACCCCATCAAATGTGTATTCAGCTATACTCATACGTTCAATCCTAATTTTTTCGGGATCAGGCCAGCAGAGAAAACACGGGGTACCAATGGAAGAGGACATTCAAGGAGAGGCATGTGGAGAGCTTGCGGAAAGTGTCCAGAGAGTGTCATGCTGCTAACCGAGATCGTAATCACGGTTAGGGCATTAAAGCGTACGTATTACGTTGACGGGCGTATGATTTACGCCCGTCTAAACAGATACAAGCTCTTAGGCGTAACGTATTGGTGTTGCTGAATGACCCATACGTTACGTAGGCGTATATAATACGCGTATACGCGTATACGCCTGACATTTTGGCGGGTAAAGACATAAAGTAGCTAATTTCGGCTCCATTCGTCTCCCAGAAGCTCGATGATAGCTGTCCTTGCCCAGCGAAGTCTCGCCTTGACAACCACGAGTGTTGGTGGTTTGGAACGACCGTTGAGAACTTGATGTAGTCGATTATGGACTGGAAAATGATGAAGATGAGATTGAAGGCCTAGGGAGTAGACCTACTGGGTCAAAATGCTCACAGTTATTTATTCCGCCACTGACCGGTGATTGAGTTGTTCATCTTCTTGGTAATCTTGAGAATCTTGTGTCTGCCTAGATAGCACTTGTAGTAACGTGTTTCTGGCTCTGGAGTGGTTCCGTCGTCATTGACCTCTTCAAAGAAATGATGAATGGCATTTCGGCGTGTCTAAAATAATTGGAGCCAGGGCATTATTCAAACAGAGAGGGAATGTCACACACCTTTGACCTCTTTTTGGTTTTTGGTGATGAGGATGGTTGATTTGACGAGGGAGCGTCCAGGATCTGCTGATAAATTGAACCCGAGAGGGAATGACAGGAAAATTGAGACTCACAACAACTGGGCCATTGTTGGGATCACCACGCATCGGAGACTGGTGCCGTGCTCTCTTGTTTGATTTCCGGGCTTGGAATGTCCCGATGTCATGCCCTTCCCTTTACCATTACGTTTGGAATGATCCGGAATAGTTTTCGATGGCAAGGATTCAGCAACCTATGAGATGTAAGAGTCCAAGTCATGAGCATTAATGGTACAAATATTATGTCAAGACGTACCTCGGCATTTGTAATCTCCATTTCAACGTCAGAATCTTGAGTCTCATCGGCAGAGTCGTCATTGCTACTAGTGAAATCCGAATCATCAGGATCGGAGTTGTAACTGGACTTCTTGGGACGATGCTTGCGCTTTTTGGAAGGACCGGCATTTTTCTGTGCTGTAGGGTTACCCCATTCATCTTCCTTTTCGTGCGCATGTGCCGAGCATTATTGCGCGCACGCCCGGATATACGAGTACCGGCTGACGATGACTCGGCTGGAGCAGGGGTGCGTGGCATTAGGAGCGAGCGAAGGTGTCGAGAAAGCGCCATTGAATCAACAGAAAAATCTGGGGCGTAAACGCGTATACGGCGTATTCGGATAGGCGTAATACGCTCGGAAATGTACCGGGGACGTAACGTATTGACTGTACCCAAAAGGATATACGCTACGCCTTCGTAACGTAAATACGAAGCGTATACCCGTACAGATACGGGTACGCCTTAATGCCCTAATCACGGTCAGATTTACCGGCCGTTTGAGTCGCTGATGTAAAATCGAACCGCGACCAATCCGCCTACCCTAGTCTATTCCAAAGTAAGAAAATGTGTAAACTTGCTTCCCACCGGCTCTTGAAGTTCGACTTGAAGTTCGACGAGGCAATTTCCACGGGAAGTCGATGACCGCTCACTATGATCTGTGACCATGGCTGGAGAGGACGTACACCCCTATCCCGAAGCGGCACACCACCGAGAAGTGGTGTTGTTTGCCATCAATTTGGCTTGTGCTTGGCCGAATTTGATGACTCATCTTTCCTCCCCACCGGGCCACCACTCGCACACCAGTTTCCTCAACGCCGACCAGGCCTGAAGTCATCAATATTGGCATGAAGTAGTATCAACTGGCACCCAAGCACCCCTCAAGCTGCAATTGTTAAGCCTTCAAGTCCTCACAGTCGGGATCGTGTCTTCTTGTCTAGTCCTGGTCTTTATCCTGATCTTCATGAACCTCAAGTGTCCTCATCAACCCAAGATGTCCCCCACAAGGCTCGAGATATTACACACACACACAAGTATCAAGACATCAACCCTCAAGGCTATCAAAGCCCAATTGTTCCTCAAAGTTTTCATTCAATGTCTTGGCAGCTTCTCTAGAGAAGAGCTGGAGGCCGCTGGTCTCAGCACCGGAAGGTGAGTGGTGCTGTCATGTCCCTGAGAATGTGCTCATTCGGTTTGCCGGCTTCTATTCTTTGCATGGGACGGTCGGGGCGGTCACAGGCAGACATGGGGGGCAGAGACGGTCTCTCGCCAGAGACGACAAGGTGTGTGTGTTTACTCTCTGGCTTTCCATTCCTCACTGAAGCACCACTGTAATACGCTATATCCACTGCAGTTGGTGGCACCCGGGTCTATGGAGCTGCCGCTATGTATGCTGTCTGCTAATATCAGTTATGGTGTTTTCTGTGTGTACGGACTGGTATCTCTAGTCTGTGCTATGTAGTATGATGTACTTACTGTAGACAATTTTCAAGAAATATAAGCTTTATTTGCAGTATAGTAGTGTAGTAAAGCAGGAGGAGCAGGGGGCGGGGAAAGCGGGTGACGGGGCCATGCGGCATAGCCCAGCCTAGACTGTGCATGTGCCTGAAATGAATCTGGCACAACGTAAACTGGATCTAAACAGTTTTGCATCCAAGTTGACTCACATATTATACGCTAGGAACCGTATGCACTTTTTCACTCCAGGTTCAGTTTCATTTACATCTCGTCCAATCACTTCGAAAATAACTTTCATTCAAAAAGTCGGCCTACCTGTATAGTCGTGCTCTTGGTGTTGTGTCCGTTTTCGGAAAGGGTGTCGCGCCATCAGCGGAAAGGAGTGGAGCGACCGAGCTGCACGGCACACCTGACCCTAGTGTACTGTAGGCGAGGGTAGGTACATATGCAGTGCTGCACATATGCACAGACCTGAGTTTTTTCTTGCCAGCTCTGTCGTTGATGGGATCGAGTTCAAAAAGTGCTCAAACACCCTGGCGGTGTTCACTTGATGATCAAACATGATGGGGGATCCTTACGATGGATCGACGCCGATCCACAGCCAGACACCTGAGCCCCATTGGTTGGTGATCGGATGATTCTGTCTATTTGGGGAACTGATCTTATCAGGCTGCCTCTTCGTTCATCGCTCCACAAAAAAAAAAAGATGATCCTGTCTATTTCCGGTACCAACCGCTCGACAAGAGTTGACAAGTCGAGGTCGACTGCAGAAGCTCGGGTCGTAAAGTATTCAGCTGTTCTACTCCGCTTCGGTATTCTTTCTTCACTATGCATTTCCTTTCTGACCCATCTCCGGCCCGCATTCCAGCTGAAACAAGTTGACCTACTTACTTGTGGCTTTGCCACATAGACAGAGCTTAATCCTAGTGACCTACAAGCGGTCGCCGGCGCTTCGCGCTGGCTCCCACTTGCTGGATGTAACTAAAATAAGAATGTTGATTCGAGCTGCCAGAATGATAGATTAAAAGCGGAGTTTAAAAAGCTTGGGATGGACAGACAGGCTTAATTTTTATACAGGCGGCTGCTCGGCCGCTTCGTGGCCTCGCATCCCATTCCTTTCATGTGGACTGTATCTGTTTTAAGAAATGAATAGAGATGTATTGTGCCTGCAAATTCTAATGAAAATAAATTCAACTCATGGATCGAGTGTTCACGACGGCCCATTTTCTGGACGTGCCGAGGCTGTACATGTCAAGTGAGGTGGGATTTACCCGGCCGCGGCAAGCACGGCATGAGGGAATGGAGGGAACGACAGAAAAGGTTAGAGCTGATGGCAGAGTTTAAAAAGGCTTTGGACAGACACGCATAATTTTATAAAGAGGGTGAAAGAGGGTGACAAGCGCTCGCCGGCGCTTTGCGCCGGCTCCCAGTAGAACGGTGATCTGAGCTGCCGGAATGATAGATTAAAACCGGAGTTTGAAAAAACCTCGGACGGACACACGTAATTTTATAAAGAGGGTGAAATAGGGAGATACGGACTCGTGCTTAGTCAACTGGACATCGGCCGTGACCTACCCAGACAGCGTGTGTAGTCGTCTCAAATCATCTGTGTGGCCGACTAAGCCTACCCATAACTAAACTGAACTAAACAGTGTTACAGCCTCTGTTTAGCTCACCCTTGAACGCAGTGACACAATTGTCTTCTAAGTCTCATCTCAAACAGAACACAGCCCGCAGATGGCACCGAGCCACCCGGCCTTTTTCGGAATGATGGTTTCACCGGCGTACCGACAGCTCACCGAAGAAATATATCGCGATCTGGAGACCGGTGTTTCTGTTACACTCCGCATTTTCTTCACCGATGAAGCCGACGAGCGGCGACCACGAGCGAACACCTCCCTGCCCGGAGCAAGATGCACTACTCCTTCGTTCTATTATCTATTCAAATTACCCCCTCGTTGTTCCTGGAGGAAACGGGGGCATCATTTCTGGGTTACCGGGAAAGGTTCCGTCTATGTTATATCGTTGCCGGGGCCCTTTGGCACTCTGGACCAGATTTTTCGCGGGAAGCCAGAGCGACGGAGCCCGATGAGGCCAAGGTACAAACACAGCGCAGTTTCTCCACCACAGTGCCCACTGCCTTCGACGGAAAGTCGCTTCGCTTATCATACGAAGATATCAGTGCATTGCCATGTGGCACACGAGTTACATGTTTCCGAAGATAGTGTGCAGAGGCCCCCGAGGGTGCCGCGAGCCCCCCCCCCCCCCAACCTGCCACACCCTGAAGGCCGCACCAGCATAGCCGGCGTTTCATCTGCACCGATATAAAGCATAAGGATCCCCGTCATTCCAATCATACAGTACTTTATTCCCCGCCGACCGACCAAATGCTCGCTCTTGCAGTAATCCCTGTCTTCCTCTCCACGGTATTAGCTGTTGCTACGAAGCGATCAAGCCGCTGCGATCTCTCTAGTGCGAGAATCGAGGTGCCCTGGAACCAAACGCAACTGGTCGCGCCGTCGGACGGGCCATCTTTTATTGGGGTTGCTATCGGGTTCCAGAATTACACCTGCGGTAGCGCCGGAAACTACAGGTAAATATCTTTTATCGGTCCCAAACACCCACTAATTCCGAGTATTCAGCAACGTCGGTGCGGTAGCGGAGCTTTTCGACGTCTCATGTCTGTACGGCAAGGCTGAGTTCGACAGCGTACAGCAGATCGCATACGACGCGTGGAAGTTTTCTCTCCCAATTGTCCCGTTCTCGGAAGTAATCGAGAAAGTGGAAACGTTCCACGCATCTCCGCTCCTCGGCCAGGTGAGCTCTCGCTGCTCTGTTGCTCTTGTTCACCGCTAACTGGGTCCGCGGACAGCATTTCTTCATTCCGTCTCCTTCGGGTACGTACATTGTTCTCGCAACGCCGCTCTGCTTGATATCGCTATGATAGGCACGGGGATCAGTCCTGTCTGGAACTTCGCGAGCGCCGCACTCGCCGGACATGCCGACGCGTTTGTTCTCGCGGCGAAGGTCGGCGACGTCCCCGCCCCCACAGGACCGCCCAACGTCGACTGGCTCAGCCTCAATAGAGCAGACGGCAATCTCGCTAAACAGATATTCCGCGTCGCCACTGTCGGTGGGCTTCCCCCGTCATCGGTGCGTCTGCCCTATAACTGGCGGGCGAACGAAAATAGGTGGCTGACTTTTGGGCGGTTGCAGTGCAAGCCCGGAACACCGCCGATCTCCGTCAAGTACGCGTCTACGTATTGTGAGCGCCATTGATTCTTGCTTTCCAGTATCCATGTTGACTGAACCGCTCAGGGCTCTTTGGATCTTCAGTTCAGCAGTAGATTATGTAGCCCGCGACGAGGAGACAAGGTCGTTTAATATTCATTGAAATTCAAGTGATACTTGTTGGATTTTGCCCATCAATGAGCATTTCTATCTCGGGGTGAGAGGTCTCACTTTCGATTGGACAAAGGCACTACAACCAGAAAGTTTGGGCGGAAATCCGCATGTTGAAAGCCGACAGGACCAAACGAAGCAGTCTCGCCGGCGGGCGATTGCGGAATCCACCACGTATCGAGCTCCCGGACAAGGAGCTGGAGATCGAACACTTCGAATGGGTTCGTAGACGAATGCGTGTTTTGTTTGTGACCCAAGTTGAAAGCAGTAGAGAGTGAACCGATATACGTCATTATTCACGTGGCAATTGATTGCTCCTTCCCTTCTTTTTCCTCGTCTATCTCTGGCTCAGCACCCAAGCTCACCATGGAGGCCTTTTTCGACAACAAAACCAACATCGTCAACGCACGCATCTGCGCCGTCCTCGACGAGGCAGTCATGTATTCCGTCCAAACCAAGTTCGAGTTCCAGGGCCGCGTGCGCACCATCTTGCGCGACGAGAACCCCCTCCCGGGCACCCCCTCTGCCGTCGTCGGCGCGATCAACTGGAAAGAAAAGACCTTCGAGGTGCAGGGGCAGAAGTGCAAATACGACGAGATAAGGCGGACGGCGGGGAGCTTGTTTAACAAGTACTTATCTTGCACCGATTTTATCTAATCTTGCCATGCGGTCGATGACTGCCTCGTCCCTGGCTGTGCTGCGATACGTGCTGACGCGCGCGTCTCCGCAGGACCAGGCTCTGGAGGTGGTCTGCGACGCGGAAGGAGTACGACTTTTCCTATACGCACGAAGAGTGGAAGGTTCGTTCGTTTGCATCTGTCATTTCCCGGCTTTCAATTTCTAATCGCACTGGGCGACGCTTCGTGGTTATGTAGGCGACGATCGAGGACGGGCGAACGATTGCGGGGCGCTTCTGTGTCCCCTTCCGCCCGCATCTCTTCAGCAAGTCCAAGCCGGCTGTCATACATCTGACATCGACGGCGCTGGCCGAAGATGAGGTGTTCTTGCTGTTGGTTTTCATCTACGAGGAAGTCAAGCGTCAGGATAAGACGGTACGTTTCGATTGCTGGATCCCAAATTCTTCCTTGTCAAGCGGTTGGGTACTGAGTTGGCTATTCTTGACAGAACACTTCGACGCCCGGTGGGACGGGCGGGTGGTGATGACGGCGATCGCCTTTGCGCTAGCCGTGTCCAGTAAGACGATTTCGGAGATATCTTGGGCATGTATGTTAACTTCCGACGATATTTGCTCCTCCTCCCGTAGCGCTGCCCGCTTTCAGAACTCTATCCACTGAGTGTCAGGTCTAAGTACTCTAGGCATTTCTGACAGAATCCAATTGGTAGGAGTTATAAACAGACACATCACAATTCGGTAACGACCGTGGGTTTACGTTTACAGATACAGCACACAACGGATGACAGAGTATCCTGAGATAAGCGATAATGTCCGGACGATATTGCCAACTTTGTGGCTCCGGTCTTGTAGACGTTGAAGGGCTCTTCGGAAGAGCACAAGAACACTTAAGAGCACTTCGACGTCTGCCCCCAAGACGTTTCAGTAGGGCCTGCGCACGACACATCAGCAGGGCCGCAAACTCCGCCCCTCCCCGTGGAAGATGATCATCCCGCAGATAATGATGATGGCAGCAGTCTCACACTCGCTCTGGAGCCGCTCGCTGATGATCTTGTCGAAGTTCCAGTGCGGGTCGTATGGCTCCTTCCACGCGCAGAGAACCGGATCCGCGTCTTTATAGGTCTTCCAGTTCCACACCTGTTGGCGGGAGGAGAATGTGAGGATGCCATTATTATGCGGGCGGCACACACCCTGAGCGAGCCGTCGGCGTACGTGTACCACCCCCAACGGCCGATGTCGAACTTGTCTGCGGACTGGAGGATAAACTCGCTGCACGGCCAAAGCAAGCATCAGTAGCGGAATGCCCTGAAAAGTCATGCGCACACAACATATTGCTGGTTAGGCCCGGGGATATTGACGCGCGACATGGTGAGCAGGTTATTCTTCCCGGGGGTCATGCCCGCTTTGCGGATCGCCACTGTGTTCCCCACCATCGGCGCGATGACCGCGATCAGCATCTTCTCGTCGAACAGCCAGCTAGACGGGTCGCGGGGGTCGTGCGACAGCTGCAGCGTCCAGTCAAAGTTCGGCACCCACTGCTCGATCTCGGGCGGGAGGTGGTGGCGCGAGCGCGGGGTGAGCGCGGTGCAGACGTTGATCTGGTTCTGCAGCACGCTGCGCACGCCGTGGCGCGACGCGCCCGCGCGTTGCTGCGGCTTCGAGCAGCGTACGCAATAGGAGCTGCATTCGGAGCAGATGTGGATGGGGATGCCGGGCTGGTAGACGGCCTGTGGGAGGTTGGCTGGGGGCGGCTTCGGGACTTTGTTCTTGCGGGACTGGGGGCCTTGCGCGTATGAAGTGGGTTGCGCGTACGAGCCTTGGGCATATGAGCCTTGCGCATACGGAGCCTGTGGATACGATGCCTGTGAATATGTACCCTGCACATAAGTGGCCTGCGGATACGTCCCCTGCACATACGGTGAAAACGGATAGGACATGGTGGGGTGATGGATGTCGAGAAGTCGATGGCAGCTTTATGAGAAGAGAAAAGACAAGGACGGCGCGTCGCCTAGAGACACTGCGGGCTATCAGAGGTAACCACAAGAACAAAAGCCAAAGACGCTGGCAGACAGAACAAGAGTGAATAAGAGGCGCTAGTGCCGCCTTGTCGCTACGGGCTTCCAGCGCTCCAGATCTTTCTAGGGTTATTGTCACAAACCAGAGAGCACCAAAGTATGCGACCCAGGACGAATGCTGTACATTACAAGGGTGGGCGCCAAAGGCCGGAGACGATGGTGACGGAAGACAAAAGCAGAATTCGGCAAACAGCGGTGGCTGTGTGGCCCTTGTTCAGAGAACAACAAAATGGCTTCGAAATGCCAGAAACACAACATGTCTGGCAACACGTCTGTCGAAGTCGCATCGGTAAGAGGGCTGCACCGATGTTGCTGTTATTGGTATTATCAAACCTTTGTGTCCAGATTGGCATTTTCAAACCAAGGTCGGAGGATTATTCAACATAGGCGGTATTCGCAGCTGTTGCTGGAAAACAAAGGAAGAAAATCAACGAAGAAGATGAATAATGAAGAGATTCCCCCGTCTCAAGAGCCATAGTATCGAGGTTGAGCGAACTCCGTGTTGACTCCGACTCAGTTGAGATGACGGATACGATTAAGCGTAATAATCAGAATCTAGAAATGACAGTTGAACGTTGCGGAAGACAAAGGATGGAATTGTTTACCAGTGCAAACCGAGGGGAAACAACATACTAGACGACGCTCCTATTTTGTTTTGCCGATGTGCTGGCCACCCGGATCTTAATCTCCGCTCTCATCTCCGCCTCAAATCATGATGATCATGAGTACACAGCCCCCGGCACCTCTTCTTCTGCCACCACTCGCACCAACCGTTTATCCATCCAGCACGCCAGGACCCCTGACAATCCCTTTGGAGGCTAGGGCCCGAAATTCCGGAAATCCTCGATTTTTGTCCGGACAAATTTCCTCGAGATCGTGTTGTTTTTGTCCGGACAGGACCTAGCCCAGGCTTCCGAAAAGGGTGATTTTTTCGCTCTCACGACCCGAAAAGTGCCTAAATTTCCTCATACTTATATCCTTTCTACTCTTATATGCAGAGTACACATGAGTTGAACTTGAATTTGAGCTGAAGAAATCATTTCCAGCCGAATTTGGTGAAGACTTTCGCCCGGACATCGACCCAAACATCGACAAGACCCCAAGTTTTTGTCTGGACAGGACCTAGGTTGTCCGGTCTCAAACCTCAGTTTTTGTCCGGTCAGAACCTGGGCTTTCGATCCAAAATGTCAATTTTTTGTCCGGCGTGGGCCCTAAGGTCCAAAGGTATTGTCAGGGGTCCTAGCACGCCCCAGGATAGTTCAGGTCAATCTGCATACCGCTTCTCTCGAAAATTTTCCAGCCGTGGGCTGTTCTAAGCTCGCTTAACCTCACCCTCAGATTCTCCAACTTCTACCTCGCTACAGATCACCACTTTCCCCTCCTCTCAACTCTCATCTTTGAAGCCCAATATCGCGCCTCTCAGTTTACCTTATTTGATTTAATTCCTACCTGGAAACTGAAACCCTCCGACGAGCGTTCGTCTCGCCTTGGACGACTAATATTCCCTGCCCGGCACCAAATTCCACTTCCGTGTATACCAATGTCGAGGCTGGCTGGAATATCTTGCTACCGATCCTTCAGACAGACAATGTATCGCTGTTATTGCTGGAATGATATCATTCACGCCGATACGAAGTGGGTGGATCAGTTTCGAGTCAATGAAGCGGGGATTTGAATCCCATGAGTGGACATGTCAACCGCAAGGGACGGTTACGTGCGTACATTTTCCTTCTCCGTAGCCTCGCACTTAATCTAATATACTCGGTTGCTACTTCGCTCAACATCATGTGGACTTGCTCATTCCTTCGATGTCTCCGGTACAATTCCTCGCTTCGAAATTCCCCCGGAAGGGCGAGTAGGAATACAGACAAAATCTCGGGAGCCAGTACGGGGTTGTTCCATTAAGGGTTTCAGTTCGGATTTGCGTTCCAAGGTCAAGAGTTTGTGAAACTCACTTATTTTTACACATAGATACACAGGATGGACGGTGCCAGAATTAGATCCCACCAAGTGTTAGATACCATTAAAAATAATCATTTGAAATGCCAGCAGGATTCAAGAAAGGTACAGTCTGTACTGAGAGTTTGTATCAATCCGAGGTCTGCAGACAGGTAGTAAGTGGCTTAGGGGCACATGCCGGAGCGCCACAAAAAGTTCTCGGCAGTCAAGATGATGTTAGGCGGGGGCAGGATTGCTGAGAAATGAAGCGGGCTTGTGAGTCGGTGACGGCGGTGGAATTTAGGTGAGTAGCCCGTATGTAGGGAGTATATACAAGATTCGTGGGAGTGGGATTCGTCGAATCCCACTAATCACTCCCCAGCCCCACTTTTTTGTACCAAACAGTGGGATGTTGAAGAGTGGAACTCAGATGGCTCTTGCCACCTGATGGCCTTGATAGTAATGATTCTGGTTGATAGTCAAGGCCCAGGGTGCCGAAAGGATGGGTGTATCATTTCCGAGATGGTACAGATGTAAGTAGCTTGCTGTGGGAGTCTTATGTACCAAGTACAAAGTCCATTTAAGGGCAACCTTAAGCTTGGTGCAGGGTGTGGAAACTAGCAGGGGAATCTGAAGGATAAATAAAGGTACTAAATACAGGAGAATACTATGCACCTAGCAGGGGGATCCGAAGAGAAGAAAGGATGAGGATTCCCACACTAGGTGAAACCTTATATAATAGTAGGTACTCCCCAGTAGCATGTGTCCATAGGTATTTACAATGATCCTGGGCCTGATCACATAACATGGGCCAGTGCAAGTGAACAGGAGTTGTGAGTACCAGAGCAGACAGAAGTGCCGGAACAGACGGAGACAGAGTGCACGCAGATGCCAGAGGTGATGGAGACGGAAGTGTTGGAAGGGACAGAAGTGCCAGAAGGGACAGAAGTGCTAGAAGCAATGTAGCAGAGGCACACGAGGTGGCTGGAGCAGGGGTTCCCCTGACATCGTCCCCCCTTGGAATATGGTGTCCCGACGTATGAACCGGATGTGGTCATCGCACTGCTGGAAGGAGAGTGAGTCAAAGGCAGCCGAGGTGATCTGGTGCAGAGTGTTGGGGTAGTGGCTGTGGTAGGCGTCAATAGCATCCTTAGCAAAGATGTCAGAGTGTTTTACCCACTTATTATGTTCCAGCCCATAACCCTTCCATCACACCATGTACCAGAGACTGCTGTAGTGGACCTTCAACTCAAGAATCTCTGTGACCTCCCACCATTTGTCTCTGTCTCTCCAAAGGATGGGCGGCAGTTCATCATTCCAAGGGCAGCCAGGGAATGGGTCGGGTTTTGCAAGCTCGAGCTTCACCACCAGAAAGACCGGGTGCAGCTGGGAATGGTGTGGTGGAAGCTTGAGTTTGTATGCACAGGAAATTGCCCAGTTCATACTGTTTTACTTCTAGATCTATTGAGGTTGCACTGGACTGGAATGCATCTCTGATAGTGACCCCTGCGAGAATATGAATGCATCCCTCACCATGCCCCACCATAGTCTTCAATTGATCTTCAACATGATATTCAAGGATCCTGAAAGAACCTTGTGTGGACCGTTCAAATTCCTTATGCTAACCATGTCTGATCTGGGAACGAACTGCAGGAGAGTACACCATTGTCTCCGTTGATATATTCAATTACTTTTCCCTGCAACATTGTTCATGTGAGGACTGTCCTCGAGGTGTTCACTGCCACCAAGATGAAGAGACAAAATCTGCTCCATCCGTCTTACAAGGTTGTTGAATAGGTTCCCCAAAGCAGAGGACCACATCTACATAAAAGGTGTTTACCCAGACCCTCAGTCACTTATATCGTGATCCATGCATCAATGCTTGAGGAAGACCCAATGAGTTTCTATAGCCAGATGGTACTTTATCTTGAAAAAATCTTCAAAGGCTTCATTAGGGCTGCTGCTTGTGTCTTGATGGCAATCACCATCAATTCAACGGGTGGTCAACGGGCCCAGTCTGTGTCCCAACAGCCTGTTGAGTGCTTGAAAAATTGTCTGACGGGACAGGACAGTCGATGGCACAGCCGTGATGGGTCCACGGCTATGTCTGGAAGATTTCTACAGTGTTTCTTTGTTAAATTGTGTTCCTTTGGACATATTCGGATGTAGGGTAACTATCTCAAGCTCCTGAGCCATCGCATAGTCTGAAGTGGTGAATTTGTGATATATTTCTTCATTGACAAAGCAATATCACCTTACCAAGTGATCCAGAATTACTTTTCAAGGACCCAAGCCTACTGGTTCTCATAAACAAGGTGAATGAGCAGGGGAGCAAAGCAACTCGCAAAGATTGAGCAAGATCAAATCATACCATCAAATTTGGCATTCACCAGCAACACACAAACTGGTACTTTTGCCAAGTAGTAAATGGTAGGGCAGACAGCAAAATATTTCCAATAGGTGCAGCCAGGTCCCTGGGATGCTCCCTGCCCAAATCTGCACTGTTCCCATGTGATTGAAGCTGACACATTCAATGGCTGTGACGGCTGTGTTTCAACAGGCCATCAAGATGGTCACCTGTGCACTGTGCCATCTTGAGCCCAGAAAAGTTCTTAACAGAGCGGGCACAGCACCCATTACACAGGCTGTCAAACCATGGCCACAGGCACAGGCAGCAGCCATAGGCTTCATACCTGCCTGCTACAATGGGATGATTTAAACAACTGAAAAGTACTGAATGATTACTGCTGCTGAATGTTCCAGGCAGACATGCTGGATGGTAGCACACTCTGCATTTGTTAGCTGCACCCACTGCGTTTCTGAACAAATTTTGGGGCGAGATGGTCACAGGCTGTGCCACTTGTCGGCCCTACCCCCTTTATTTACTAAAACTCAAAATCAGGTGCCCTAAGACCCTTACCTAACGGCAGCAGGAATTCAACAGCTGATTCTGGCATCAAATCTGACACCCGATCCTCCACATCAAAATCAACTCAGAATTGATGCGAGAATTGTGCCAATTCTGATGTTGTTCCTCCTCCCAAGGAACAGTGATTCAGACCGATTCTCGGTTTTGATTGATTTCCAGCTGATTCTCATCCCAGAATCCTATTTGGCCTTGTTTGACTGCTTTGACCTGCCCCAATATGTCTGCCCACGAGTATATTAGCACAAGAGTGGGCAAATATTAAGTAATAAAATTCTGCTTACCTTGTTCATGGGCCTTGAAGACTCAAATGTAGATTGTGGTACCATGTGGATGAAATACATTGAAGCTACAAGATGTGAAAAAATGTTAGCATCAGTGGTAGAGTAGATGAATATGTTATTTCCATTGGCTGCAATTGGGTTTGGGTGGTGATACATTTGTCTGCTTCGTGAGGTCTAAGCTCAACCAATTTTCCTTTAATTTCAGATGTACTTAGGTGTCCCCCAATTGATATTGAAAAATAATTATCATGTAGTACACATTTGAGGTGCAAAAGGAGGATCTTTGCACTGTTTCTGTTTTTCCCATCTTTACATGACATATGGGTAAAATTTTGATGTCTTTTTTGAATTTTCTCAGCAGTCTATGGCAAATGTGTCTCATATTTGGTGCCATACATTTGATCACAATGGTGAGATTTCTTCAAAAGTTCACCCTATTTGTGCATATTGGTAACAAGTTATGATCAAAAGTCAGGTGATGGACAGGTGTAAAGACAGGAAAGACAGTTTTGAACCCTACTCAGATGCTCAAAGTATTCTATTACCTAGATATTTCCAAGGTTGCACAACAAATACCCAACACCTGATCGACAGTGTATGTAAGCAGCCACTCACAAAATTCAAGTTGGGCTCACTACTGTTCATCTCGTTCATTCTCCACTGGTGCTAGCATCCCTCTGAAATGACATGTGGGTAATCTTATTGTTGCATTGATATCAGCACTGTTTTCAACAAGGATATGGACAATCTCTGGGTGGCCTTTGGAGATGGCAGCATATAATGGGCTCCCATAGTCTCCCCCTGCTGCATTGACATCAGCACTGTTTTCAACAAGGATACGGACAATCTCTGGGTCGCCTTTGGCAATAGCAGCGTATAATGGGCTTACATACTCTCCCCCTGCTGCATTGACATCAGCACTGTTTTCAACAAGAATACGACCAATCCCTGGGTCGCCTTTGGTGATGGCAGCGTATAATGGGCTCCCATACTCTCCCCCTGCTGCATTGACATCAGCACCGTGTTTAACAAGGATACGGACAATATCTGGGTGGCCTTTGATGATAGCAGCATATAATGGGCTCCCATACTCTCCCCCTGCTGTGTTGACATCAGCACCCTGTTCAAGAAGGAGATGGACAATATTTGCACTGCCTCCAGCAGCAGCAGACTGCAATGGGGTCCCATGGTATCCCCCTGCTGCATTGACATTTGCACCATTCTCAACAAGGATATGGACTATCTCTGGGTGGCCTGCAGTGATGGCAGTGTGCAATGGGCTCCCATATATTCCCCCTGCTGAGTTGACATCAGCACCCTTTTCAAGAAGGATTTGGACAATCTTTATGTGGCCATAGTATGATGCCACAATGATCTCTGGGTTCTCTGAATGCTGTAGCAAAGGTGCCCTCTCCAGCAGAAAATTTGTAGTTTCCATAAGGTTTGCAGCTGCTGCAATCCACAATACAGAGGGTTGGGATGGCCAATCTGGATAAATCCATGGTAGGGAGTTCCAGTTATGTTTCCAGGAGAACTCTCCAGGAGCCAATGTTTGCATCCATTGAAAAGCTTGACCAAGAAACTTGAGGAGAATTTCTCTGAGTTGAACTTCAGGTTGTCCAGCAGCATGTGCAAGGCAATATTGAGAATACTCAACAAGAGGGGGTAGATTCCACCTATTCCAGGATGAATCTGGATATCCATCAAAGGCAAGGAATGTGAGGAGAGTATGTGTTATCTCTGTCTGTGCATCTGGGAATTTTTCGGCCTGAATTTTGTCCAGATATTCCTGTGTGGTGTAGTGAACAAGTCGCACCACCTTAAGCTTTTCATCCACAATGACAAGCCCAGCGCAGACAGAGAGAATAGTCTTGATGGTCATAAAATTCTCCTTGTCAAGCTGTTGTGTGTTTGGTTCAACAGCAAGAGCAGCTCGTAATTCTTCAACTGTTAATGGCCGCTTTGCATTAGCAACCCAAGTAATGGTTGAGTGAGCAGTCTTTCTGTCTTCCTTGCTCTGGGCATCAATTCGCTGCATTGCAATATCATAGCTGTCATGAAGATCTTTTGGTAGTTCTTTCAAGGCATTTCGAACTGCTTTGATTGTGTTCTGTGTGCTAAGGGACTCCAGATGAAGCTTGGCAAGAAGGAACCTGGTTAATGTTTATTTTCAGTTGGTTCCTGACAATGATTTACCACAACTTACATCCCATCCACAGCACCAATGATTTTTGCATGAATGTCGTCTCGTAACTCAGGTTTCTCCTCAATATACTCTGACAGGCGTGGTGACAAGTTGACCTGTGCATCAATATAGGCCTGAATATCTTCGGACATTGCATAAATATCCAGAGTTTTGAGATTCTGAAAAGAGTAGCGCTCTGGAGAGATGTTTGGCCGTGAAGTGATCATTGAGTTCACTTTGCTACCCATCTTTGCGAGATGCTTGAGTAGAGTATGTCGCTGAACTTCGGGATATTCATCCATGGCATCAATGATGATGAACACCTTTGACAACTCTGTGATGCTAGACCTGAGTACACTGACAACTTCTTCCAGAGATGGTACAGTGCTCTTCTCCCGGTGCTGCTTGTATAAGCTCTCTGCAGTGGAGCCGATTTCCCTGTCAAGTACAAGCTGTCTCCAGAGACCTGCCAGAAGTTTGGGTGGGGGTTGCTGGTCGGCTTCCTTGTGGTTCAAATAAATACAAGCTACACCAATATCCTTGTTGTTTCTGAATGCAGCACTGAGATGATCCACAACCATTGATCTAGGATTGTCAGAATTAGCAGCAGTCACTCAATGTGGAAATGGTCGCACGCAAGGATCGTTTTTCCTGCACCTGCTGTAAATTTCGACTTGGTTAGTCTGGGGAGTGTATAAAGGTGATGAATCACATACGAATTCCACGGCACCAAAGGGTGCTTCCAGAACCAGACTCCCATTCTTTAAAGACAGGATCTGCAAGCAGCCATCCACCAGTTCCCTTCTCCCGCTCTCGTGAAATATCTGCCTGTCGTAGGAAGAAATTGATCGGCGAAAGCCAGCTAATGATGATGTCCCGATCTCGGATATTTATTTCTGCTCCCCCCTGAACATGCACAGTGGCAGTTCCGATATTCAGAGTGGGGCCAAGCCCATCACCTCCACGACCACCCTGTCCCTGTCCACTGCCCAGTCCACCACGGCCTCCTTCACCTCCTGGGTAAAATAAATCCTGATTTCAGTATCCTAATGGATTTCTCTCGCACCTTTCACATTAACTGTGAGGGGTTCACTAGGTTGATGAGCCATAGCCTTTCTAAGTGTTGATCTTATGTACGAGGGACAGCACTATATCAGCCAGTGCCTAAAGTTACATGGGAGACAGAACTGACCAATGAGAATAAATTGCTGCAGTAGACTTTGGGGGGTCGTAGCACGAAGAATGTATCAGGGCAAAGACAAGTATGAGAGGAAAGGTCAGAGGAATATGTACAGAGCACGTTGCGCTTTAAATTAGAGAGAAGGCTGTGACAGGAGATCCAGGGAAGTGGTCGGGATCATTGTTCTGGTCGCGCTTGGACGATGTCAACCAGCTGACAGCGTGCGCTCGCCCCTGGCTTTCTTCCACGACCATGAGGACCACGACGGCGATCTGTACCAGCCATTCCTTCCCTTTGACAAATAATCCAGTGGTATCGAGCACCGAGCTCCCGGCGCTGCTCTGCCAGACTGGAGGCTTCCTCATCGATATGCGCGTTCCATCCGATTTCACTTCCGGAGCATACTTCTCGCCCGCCCTTATCGATTATCGTCCACGTGCTTATTCCCCGACAGCCACCGCGCGTACGTCCCGGTTACGTTGCTGCCGCCTTCTACGGTTCTTCCCGTAGGCCACTTTCCTCCCCACTCACTCGCCTCGCACTCGCCTTCCTCTGTACCTGTACCCTGAGCGCCGCTCGCGCTGTTCATCCTCCCTCCTCTACGTACTCTGCCTATGCTACCGTCCTGAAGCTCTGAAACGTAGCGTCCCTCCTCCTCCCTCGACCTATCCTCACTTGATCGACCCGGATCCGCCAAGCGCGAGCGGTCGACCACGACGAGCGGGCTCATCTTTCGCGCTCGGCGACCAGTGGCGGCGGTTGCTCACGCCGGCGCCTCCTCGTGGCGCCTGAGCCGCAGTACTGGCGTCCCACGCTCCACACCACGCTGCTGCCCTCTTCAACGCGACGGGCAGCACCACTTGCAACCCTAGCGCACGCCGCCGTCGTCCGTGATCGCCACCGCAGTGTTCGTCGCCCCCACGCGCACCACCACCTTCCCCTGTGGAATACGTCCTGCATTGCAGGATGCGCTCGAAGACATCCCTTCGCCTCTGGGGTCTGCCCGTGACGGGAGCATCCTCACACGCCCGCGCCCTGCTTGCGCTCACCGGGAGGCCGACGCGCATCCCAGCTCCCCACTGGATTCTCGCCAACGCACCGTGCGACCGCCCGTGGTCCTGGTCGCCGACTCCCGTGAGAAGACGGCCGCGTTCGCGGGCAGCGTCGCCTACGCTGTACGACGATGCGCATACGCCCACCACTGTGCGCCCGGCACTCGCCGTCGCTGGTCTCAAGCTGTCTGCGTACCCGCCCCGGGCATCGCGTGCGCCCATACCTCGACGCCCATACCTCCGCCCAGCCTCATCTCCACCACGCTCCATCTGTTCCGCTCGTCCGCCGTTCCTCGCGCTGGTTACCATCGCCCATCTCCCATCGCCAGGGCCTCAATCAGCGCGACGCCGGGGCCGCGAGTGGACAGTACGCTGGCGACAGCGCAGGAGGGCGCTCCTCCTTGCGCTCTTGACCCAAGCAGCCGTCCGCGCGCGCAGCTCCGGTACACAATCAACCTGCCGCTGCTGGAAAAACACCATCCACCGCGAGCGCGGACGACAACGCGCATAGTGCTCGAAACATTCTGTAACGGAAATATTCGTTCGTGCGGCCCGAGGGGTGCCTGCTTATTATTTTATGCTTACCTTTTGCTGATCTCGTATGCCTTTATGCCGTGCAGCCGCACACTCCACATGTTTTCCATCAGATATGCACTGCCGCTTTTCTCCGTAGTATATATAGCTAGTTGTCAGTAGTTACACTCTTTGGTGAATCCACTACTTACACCAGTTCCCTCTGTCTGAATTGTGCCGGATCTCGACGTCTCTTGCATCCGTCACACATTCGTACCTACGTAGTACTTACCGTCCCACTTTCCCCATCCCCCCGACTGATTTCGTTCTGTTCCAATGAAATACGGATACTTATATAATTACCTTTCGTGCTATATAATCTTCGGTCTATGTACGCCTCCTTTCAATGAATGCAAACGAGTACTTTGGAAGAAAATTAGCTCGGCCGATAAAGACCTGCTCGGCCGACGGCGGTTCTCTTTCTGCCGTCAAGGTGAGTTATTCATGGCCTAACGCCGCCGCCATTCGTCGAATCCCAGGTCCAATGGTTAATCCAACTCAAATTGGAGCTGTTCACTGGTAAGATGAGCGCCAGTGACACCTCCTTCAAGTTATCCCTGTCCGCATCACGTTACTTCACTTTTCGTTCTCGCAGGTTTGGCGTGAAATGGCCGCACTGGCGGCACTACAACAAAAAAGAGTCTCGCCGAACGATTCTAACCTCAAAATCCGTGGGTCGAGGTTAGACCCCCCAAGAGTGTTTTCTTTGAAATCCCGGAAGATCTCGACCCAAACTATTCATCCCAACGTGTATCATGTCCAGATTGACCGACCGGCCTACACACATGTGAGCCTCGCCTATGAGATCTAATCCACATCTGCTGCTACATTCGGTTTTTAGGCGGGCCATCTAACACGGTCCTCTGTGATTTCTCATATTAGGTACTGTACTGGAAACATCGTGTGAAGCTTCGAGTCCTTTCGGAGTGAAGCACACAAATCAAGAACTTAGTGAGTAAGGGAACAGAGAGAACGGGAAAAGGATCTGCTTGTTCAAGGGAAATAAATAGTACAGTAGACTATTTCTACGGGTATTTAAATAGCTACAGGTTGAGCCAGGCAGAGTCAGAAGCGAACTACGGAATGAGCTACGGAACTACAGGATCAGCGACGGAACTACGGACTGAGTCGAGAGACTCTGATGCGTAAATAGACGGATGCGCAGGGATGAGGCGGCCCGAGTAAGCCTTTTTTGCGCACCGCCGCTTGTCGTCGTCGCTGCAATGGAGACCATCTCAAAGTCTCTCCCGATCCCTGAAGCAACAGCCAACGCCTACCCCCCGAGGACCAAGTCGAGTTTTTCCGATCACGTCAGAAATGGCAGCTGTGTGAGCGTCGCGGTCATTCCAACATCAGGGCGCGTCAGCGAAGAAAAAAAAAATTGGACGCGTTTTTTTCGCGATTTTGTGACTTTTTTCACAAGTTCGCGCTCAGCCTCGGTGACCTGTGGCAGGCTCGAAATTATTCGTCGATTTGGGGGCCTGTGATGCGTGACCGACGAATCGAATAAATAGTACAGTACTAGTAGGTACGAGCTTACATTTGTTGGATCGTCTGTTTGCAAGAGACTAGGCAAGGGCCAGGTTTTGCCAAAATCGGCCTCAGATTGCCCAGTGTCTACCGCTCGGTATGCTCGGTTTTAATCGGTCTGAAGACCGATTTCGATCAACCCTTGACATGGCAGTCTTGTCCGAAATTTAGAGTCTAGGCACCGGCCAAAATTTTGCGTGATACCCTATCATGATACTAGGGTATCACACAAAATTGATCATATTCTCTATCCGTCGCATGCATTTTCTTCTCGTCGGCCTCGTCTCTGCGACCTTCATCAACGCGCCACAGCGCGCGACGCACAAAGATATTCGTGTCGCAATGAAGCCACGTGTAAACACATTGCACGCTCTTATCTTCTCGTCTCGTAAGTCTCGTAAGGCAGACACCTATCGGTACATGCCGCTCTTATCGCCTCGCTGTCCACCGCCTACTGCCTCCGCGCCATCCGATCAGGACGTAGCATCCCACTGGGATTTCAAGTTGGCTAGATTCGCCTCTATGAATGATACAGGACGCGGATGCGTCCTATTGACACTTTGAAGTAAGCCGCCCGTATGTGCATTCCGCCGCCATCAATCTTACGAACGTCTCGAAGGGTTATCAGGTTTATAACACATTTCCTCTATGTTTATGGAAAGAGTATATTGTAACAGCAACAGAACTCCACCGCACGGAAAACTGCAGAAAACTCAGTTGTCGACTCTCAAGGCTGCTGTCTTGTTTTGCCTAGCCTGTAATAATCCAATCCCCATCAAGACCTAGACGTGTATTCGCTCTCGATGCCAGGTGTACAGAGAACTGCAGGAAAATCAGCCGCCGACTTTAATCCACATTATCAGATTTACAATACCCAACCTCTGCCATTAGAACTTTAACGTCCATTCGCTCCCGCCGGAAAGAACGCACAGCCGACTCTGCTGCTGCTCCGCCGGGCAGCCCAACCTCGATCCCGAATACCAGATGCGTCATCACGCTCTTGAACTTCTTCAGGCGAGGCAGCATTCCCCCGGGCAGCTTAGCCACCTCGCCGCCCATGCCCATGCCCAGCGCCGCGAGCTCCTCGATCTCATGCTGCTCGTGCAAAAATGTGAGCAGCGCCGGCTCGCGGAATCCGAAGGAGCTCCCGAACACACGCAGGCGGAAGGGGACGTCGTGCAGGATGTGTGCTGCGGCGGCGTGCGTCCAGGCGCCGCCCATGCTCTCGGGCATACGAAAGAGGAGCTGTTTTGCCCAGGGGTCCAGCTGGGGCGGCGTGATCTCCAGCGCGCGCAGGTTCGGGAGCGAGCGGAGCGCGCGCGCGAGTGCGTCCATGTCATCGAATTCGTTCGCAAGTTGCACCGATAGTCGCTGGACACTGAGCGCTAGTGTGGGTGATACGGAGATGGTGCAGCAGAATGTGGACACTGCGGGGCTCTGGAGCGCCACGTCGGCGAACAGCCGCGATTGGGCTTCGCGGAGGAAGCTTTTCGAGACGTGGCATAGCTGCAGAAGTGTGCTCTTCTCTCCGATGTGCGATACAATGGGGTGCAAGAGGTCCAGTGGAAGGGGGGGAAGACACGCCATAGGTCTCAGAATGGAACTCGAGTCGTCTTATATAGCGTTGATCAACTGAAACATACATCAGTCTTTAGACATTTTGATTGCGGGTTTTTCGGGGTTTTCAGGTTGCCGGATTAGCCGACAACCTCACAACCTCAACATAACCGCAAAAGAAGCAAAAAAATGTCTCCAAAGTCGTGAAAGGGGTGTCTGCCAACTTTTTAAGAAGTGCAATGCATCTGGTCCCCAAAGGGATTTGTGAGAAAAGGGAAAATAATGCCCCAACGGGGGCTCGAACGGTCAAGGTTGTGGATTCGGGACATAGGGTTTTGACGTTGTGAGGTTGCGAGGTTTTTGCAGTTTCCGAGGTTTTTCGGGGTTGTACAACCTCACAATCAAAATGTCAAAAGTCTGATGTACGAGCTCCTGTTCGAGAATTTTGGACGCAATAGGGGTACTTGGTCTCTCCCTTTCTGCCGGCGAAGCCTTTCATATTATAAACGGATTTGTTGTCATCCAACTTCTGATATCGAGTCCTCGTATTCCAACTCACACAGATCCTGGTCCGCTGTGGCAGATTCGCGGCAGATCGGCAAAGATTGCCGAGATCACCCAGCCGTTCTGCCGTGGGCCATCAGCAGTGGTTCCGCCAGCCGCACAGGGACGTCAGAGGGCACGCCGAGCTCGGCAAACTCGCGGCGGAATGCAGTAGTTGTTGATTTCGGACTGCATCAAACTGTTTTCTCCCCGGCCTGAGCTCGCGGTGTGGAGGGGTCGTATGGCCGGCGTGTGGAAGTTCGACCACACGCTGGTTTCGACTTTAGTCCATTCCTATTTTTGTTTCTAGTTACATAATTGTTTGTACTGTAAATACGCGCCGAAGGCGCCAGCAAATCATCATCCCACGTCTTACGCTCACCAGTGCGAGCCAGTGCGGGCTAGTACCCAAATCCCGTGTCTTTTACGTCCCCATTCGTCGACTACCAAATCTCGCAGTACGCACTTCAGCGTGCTAATCCTCACGCAACATCGCTTTTACGCCTTCGCACTCTCACGGCCATTTTTACGACCTATCATTACCCTCTCATCTCACGACTTTCTCAACCTACCCATACATCGACTTTCCGGCTTATAATCCTATTCACCTACTCTAAAATCGACCGGCCACCAACCCTCTTGAAGAATCCGCCTCCCGGGACTTTTGCTCTTCTTCAGCGGACCGCTTTGAAACGCCCGTCACGGAATCTTGCCCTAACTAAAGCTTCACTCACAGAACTCAGTCCGGCTCCGGTGCTCAGCCACCACGTCGATGCGTCCCTGTTTAATGGGTCGATTGCATCTGTGGTCAAATGTACGGTCAAAACACCCACAAGGTTCATATGCTATGCTATCATCCCGGAGTACGCCAGTGTTGTTGACGACAACGATTAGGTCGCCGTGAGGCGATGCAATGCGGCGATATCGTATCTTTGATGATATTTTATTCCGAGTCAATACAGTAGTTAACCCCGAAGCGAAACACAACGTGGAAGCGAAACACTGCGCTGTTCCCTACCTTTGACTGCGCGGATGAACTCAAAGTTTTAGGAGGACACTCTCCTCATTAGAAAACTCTGACTGGTAAAAAGAATTAGCCAGAATGCTCGTATTGCGCCGATGCGGTACAGTTTTGTTTGAGGCGTTATTTCGCACATTTTCCGAGATCCTACCGCAGTGCCAGAAAAATGCCGGGGAGCGTCAGGAAGACGTTATCAGGGTTCATTAAAATTATTATGATGGTTAGCGCCCTTCAGGCTGTGAGGCCAAGGGAAGTTGAGCCATTTTGTCCTGTTTTCAAGTGTTTCGCTACTACGTTGTTTGGCCTAATTTGGCCTGCATGATGAAACCTCTTCGTTCTCAACGAGGACACCACATAATGATATGATCCTTTGGACCATTGTGTAGCCCGGAAGGCGTAGCAAACACTCATCACAAAAACGAGGCCGATTAGTCTCGCGATGGGCTCGGAATGCGCGGTGCAGTCAGATTGTTTCGCTTCACAGTTAACTACTGTAATCAATAATACATGTGGTTGCGTGGCCTGGGACCAGCTACCCTAGAGTTTGAGACGAAACGAAACAATCATGATTAAATATAAGTATGGAAAGTTTGGGACGTTTATCTAACGCCTTTTCTATTTCTGGAAAGTTGAACCAAGTGCGGATTGGATCCCGGAGCTTTCTATGAGAGGATCCCTGCTATTGAGATTCGCCGTCAGCGTCAGATCAAGATCCGAAAATGAGCCGTACCTTCACCCCTGGCGTGGCGGCCACTGGTAGTCGGGCATCGGCGTATCGCCATGATATTGCATCTGCCCATAGTTCGGGGGGTACCCACCGGTTCCGGGCGGATACATCCCGGGTTGTCCTGCTGGCGGGGCATTATTCGCCATGTACTGGTAGGCCTGAGGATTATATCCCTGGTTCGCCATCGGATTGTTGGCCTGTGTTGGATAATATTGTTGAGAAGTCTGATGGCTCGATCCTTGACCAGAGAGCGACAGATCCGGGTACTGTGCACTCCCTGAATAGCGGGGACGCCCGTGGAGGGGTGGAGGCCCGGTGTAAGGCAAGGGCGGCGCCCTACCCGGTCCTCGGGAGAAATCGTTGGAAGCCGACATGGGACGCGCCGGGGCCTGGAGTGATGGGTGGCGTGAATGTCCGCCGGATCCCGGGAGGGCCGACGAGACAAGGTTGGGAGATTGACCCGGCGTCGAATCATCGTCGACGGACACATATTCGCAGGGAAGGCCCTTCTTTGTGCAACGGGCGCACGGATTCGTGGGAGGTTGCTCGGTAGTTATGCACTGTAAGACGGCGAATGAGGGTTTGGTTGGGGTCGTGAAAGCATGCAATACATACGCGCATCTTCCGTTTTCTGCAGTTCGTGCACGCCATAAGCGTGCGCCGCCGCTGCTTTGCGTACGGCGCGTCGTTCTGTGGGGTGCGGGCAGCTGGCTTTGAGCTCGACATGGTAGGTGTTTGGAATTTGCTCTTGCGCTTGCGTCTTATATATGCATCAAGGCCTTAAACGGAGTTTCGAAAGACTCAACAATCGTCAGCTCCCTAGGCGCGATAAATTGTTCGCAACATAATTCATTGCGTTTGACTCCTTGCGTTTACTCACGTGAGACGTGATTTGTTTTGCTCTTGTCGCGGTTCTATCCAAACGGGTAGTGAAAAAGGCGGGTCAGACATGTCCGCAAGGTGAGAATTTCCAGACTCAGACACAACCGTCCTGCCGCGGGTTGATGGCCCGTTTCCCGGATGTTTCGCGCATGAGTGGTGATGGCTCGCAAACCATCCTCAGCGGACCAGTCCGATGATATTTACGACGCTACTAAAAATGAATTGATTCCTATAGAATGCTCGCCAGTTAGTAGTAGGTCCATATCAAACAAGCGTGACTCGCCAGGAAACGAGCATCGCTTCATTTGTTGCCATCACTGATTGAACATCGCCCGAACATTTTGTCGCTGTCTACTGCACCGCAATTCAGGGCGATCCTCATGGGTCCCATCTATATTTCCAGTGTACCCGTCTACAGTTGGTAGCTTTCCTAAATTTTTGGAAACACAGTATGACCAGAACCGTCGGATCGTGACTTGCCGACCGATGTTTTTACTGCCTGGAATGATGGAGGTAATTCGTGGTGGTGGGGATCAAATCTGCGACGAGCCACACAAAGGCCGTGCATCCGACTGAAGGTGACCAGTCCCACCTAGTGCACCCACAGAAGTGCGGGAGTTTCGACTGAGACATCTACAGTGTAACGTTTGTAAACTCCTGCCGGAATAGTCTGGGTTAGAACGATGCATAAATAAATTGCAAAATGTACATACCTTCAGAATATCACCGAACTTTTCTAATGTCGTCCACTCCTTCTCCAGAAGGAATAGCGCCTGCAGCTCGGCATGATCAAGCACCCAGCGGTCGAGAGCCTGAGCAAAATCAGACCCATTGATAGAGAAAAAAGTGACAGCTTACCACACGCGCAGGAGTGCATGGGCGATCATTTCCTCCATGTAGTTCCACCTGTGCTTGACGTCCCGAACAAGCAACAACAAAGCAAGCCTTCTGTTGGGGGCATGCATTGTGTTGCCGTACTTGTCCTCCGCGATGAGTCGGAACGCACCCCGCCTCTGCGGTGATGAGCAGATTTGGTAGTGAGCCGGAGCTGAAATGTGGCAGTCAGGACGGCGAGCGGAATAAAATAGTATCACTGACCTTGTTAAGAGGAGTGAGATCAGCAAACTCCTCAGCAAGTTCACCGAGGAGCGCCGCATCAGCGTGGTCTACCCACGCCTCATCCACGGCGTCATTGTCGACCGGGATGGGCTCATTCTCCAATGCATAATGGACTGGATCGTCGTCAACGTTGTAGTAGAATGGCTCATCTTTATTGGGGACATAGTAGTCGTTATTGTCAGGATCGGCGGCCTTATTGAAAGCGACGAGAAGCTTTTGGACAACAAGATTGACTACATGGGCGATACAATGACTTTGGGAGTTGTCAGGAGCAAATTGGATGTCAAAATTCTCCATGAGTAGACGCGACAACGTGCGAACGAGAAGGTCGTTCGCGTTGTCGAGCGTAAGGGACAGAGTGTGGAGAGAAGGTAAGCACAAGAGACACAACACCGGGGGATGAACTTATCTTCTCAAGTGCCTCCAAGTCCGAGAGACACCTGCCAAGGCCGTAGGCAGCATATTGACCTTCGTGCTCCTTGTCCTCGATGGGGTGAAAGTCAAGCGGCCAAGCGGATCAACCGCCAACCGCATGCACCATAAGAGGTTCCCCAGGAAACACAATGACTCATAGCCAATTCCACCGCCGGACCAATCGTCGAGGGTGCCGTAGGAATCCGATGGAGGCCATCGCGCGTTCCGACGGTGGTGGTAAGAAGGAGATTGTTTTTCGCACTCGGCAATCCTCGATCATCACTAGTACGATCATGTCGGAGTCTGCCGATATCGGCGCTTACTCACACCTTCGCCCTGGGAATCGCCCCTGCGGGACGCACCCGATGTCCCCGACGCTGCTGAATCAAAACCGCATCCTTCTTCTCTCTTACCTATATCGGAGCGACCATGTTCCTCCACCCTCTTTTTGCTGTACCAATGTCTTGGATTCTCCCCCTGGCTTCGGCGCGCATGGTTCTTCATGAACGCGCGACCGCGCCAGCGGGATTTATTCGCCTGGGTCCTGCATCCGCAAGCAAGGAAATCACTCTACGCGTAGCTCTGACTGCGAACAACATCACAGGTTTGCAGGATAAGCTCCTGTCCATCTCCACACCTGGAAGTCCCGATTTCAGGCAATGGCTGTCAATGGACGAGGTACGTATCCTGTCGTCTTCCGTTTGTCTACTCTGTTGACGAGAAAGAAACAAAAGGTCAAGGCCTTCGTCCAGCCGTCACAGGAGACGCTCGCTGCATTTACGGCCTTTACCTCTGCGAACAACCTCACGTCCGCCGAGATTGCACCAAACGGCGACTGGGTATCCATGACGCTGCCCGTAGCCCACGCCAACACACTGTTCGGCGCGCAATTCGACGAATTCACACATCCCGGTCTGGGCAATACAACGATCCTGCGCACTCTCTCAGTGTCCCTTCCCGCGGAGCTCGTTGGGCATGTCGACGTCCTGCACCCAACGACCGCATTTGCCGGTCTCTCCCAACTGCGCCTCGCCGGATCCTCGCCTACCATCGCCAGGCGCGCAACACCCGATGCATCGTGCGACACGACCGTGTCCAGCGGTGTTATCACCCCCGCGTGCCTTGAGGCGCTCTACGGCATCCCCACCACGCCTGCTACCTCGTCCGGAAACGTGCTTGGGGTTCCAGGCTATATAGACGAGTTTGTGGACCCCAACGACGTCGCGGTACGTACTTCCGTTGTCTCCGCCACCCCAAAAATTATGACATGGTGCGAGCTATAGGAATTCCTCGCCCTTATGCGCCCGGACATCGACCCAAACACGACATTCTCGGTGGTGAGTATCAACGGCGGAGTGAACGTCCCAAACCAGGTGAGTATGGGCGAAGCGGTGCTTGATGTGGAGTATGCAATCGGTAGGTTCTTATGCTCTTTCGTTCCATTTGTCTCAGGGTAGCGGCTGAGTCAATCTATTTTTACTTTCATTTCCGATCAGGAATGGCTACAGGCGTGCCCATCCAGTTTCTCACCGTGGGCTCTGACCTCACACACCCTGGCTTTGCCATGGCACTGCTCGACACCACAACATATCTGGACGGCATAGCGGACCCCCCGACAGTGCTAACCACCTCGTACACGGATACGGAGTCAGTCGTTGGGAGTAGCCTCGCTACGTCTGTGGTCTCTTTGATTGTGTGATTCAATCATTGACCCGCCGCCGTACACAGGAAAATCTGCAACGGCTACATGGCACTCGGGGCGCGCGGGATATCAGTGTTGTTCTCCTCCGGGGACGTAAGGTTTTTTTCCCTTCCCATCCTCCCCACCTCACCTGTGAATTACAGGGCGGCCCCCGCACGATTCACGATGACCTAAGCCTCTGTTCTAACAACACCTTCCAACCCGTCTTCCCCGCCTCCTGCCCCTACGTCACCACCGTCGGCGCTACCCAGGGCTCCTACCCCTCCCCTGAAGTCGCAACCAACTTCACCGGGGGCGGTTGGTCCGATTTCTTCCCGTCCCCATCCTACCAGTCCGTCGCGGTTGCATCATTCCTCGAGCGCCTCCCGTGGGACTTTCAGGGTGTGTTCAATAAGAGTGGGCGCGCGTACCCCGACGTCGCGTTCCAGGGTTGGAATTTCCGTGTCGTTCTCGCTAATGAAACGTCGCTTACTGGTGGGACAAGCGCCTCCACCCCTGCCTTCGCGGGGATGACGGCGCTGCTCAATGATCGTCTCATCGCTGCTGGAAAGCCTGTTTTAGGTGAACCTCGCTCCACCGACTACTCTTGCGTTCGCCGACTCATGATTCCATCCCCCACTCCGCAGGCTTCCTCAACCCGTTCTTGTACTCACTCGCATCGGCGGGGAAGGGCTTCAACGACATCACAGAGGGCCACAATTCGGGATTTGTGTGTCCTGCGTCTACGGCAAGTGTATTCCTCACTGTCTCTCCTCTCCGTCATATCCGTTCAATTTCTTCTCATGAGTTAAATCAGGTCGCGTTCGACGCAGCGGTGGGGTGGGATCCGCTTAGTGAGTCCTAGATCAATTGCGTTCTGGTACTAATAGATACCTTCAACTCATTTAGCTGGATGGGGCACACCGAAGTTTGAGGAGCTACTGGCTGCTGCGTTAGCTTACTGATTAGAGAGATTGGAACGACGACTGGAGTAGAACATCCAAAGACCTAATTTCTTAGCTTGCCAGCATTTCAAATTTCTCTCAGTCTATCTTCATACCTCCAGAACCACCCGACTAGTACTAAGCAATTTGCATTTGTAGAATCGGGGAATGATGAGACAGACACTAGATTCTAGGACAGGTTACGTGCACCGTCATGGACTTCCCCCTAGTACTCCACGAGCGCTGAAAAGTCAAGTGCTGACCGCGCGGCGAGGTAGCTATGAAATTCGACTTGCCTTCCTCACCCGCTGAGATCCATCTGAACTGCTTCTTCTTTTGGCCCTGCGTTTTCGTCAACATGGACAGCCTCAGTGCCTCTGGACTTCTGCGCCTTCCTGAATTCTGAATAACAATTTTCGAACAGAAAGGTAACTGGAACAGTGGACATCAGCGTCAACCACATGTACAGATTTGCGTTCATGGACTTTTTTTTTCTCTGCGCGATCACGGCCATCCAGCCTATGGCTTTACGTTCTCTCAAGATTACCATCGCCGTGTCGCCTATCGAATCGCCCGTTACTTTTTCCGTTTCGCCCATGACCACCGCTGTAGCGTTACAACAGCTTCTCTGTTTCCACAACATCACGATTGTTCACCTCCGCATGAGTCATACATTTCGTTTAGTCTCTCGTAGACAGATGCTCTATACGAACCAAGCTCGTACCTCGCTGTATAGACATTTCGTTGGAGGATTTGATTCTCCTGCAGATGACTCTTGCCTGTCCCGCTTATTTGAGCCGGCTTACGACAATAATCCACGAGTCTCCCTCGCCGCATTCCCCATCTTCGCGAACCACTGTCCAGATCTCAGGTCTCTCATGAACCCACAGGTTACTGCTTTCACGCCAGACGCCTCGGTCCGGAGCCTGGTAACGGTGTTGGATGTCGAATGCTCCCCCATTCGTGACCTACTTAGCTACCGTCGCAAGCCTCATCTTTTCGGTCTTCCCCCAGGTCGCTAAGACCCGCGCTAAACGGATAGCTTCACCGAACCCGATGGAGGAACTCTCCAAATCCAAGTTGCGTCGGAGCACTGTGGAGACTCAACCGCATTGGGAATTGACATTGATCAACCGTTTAAACCGTGTAAAAACAGTTTGTAAACAGTTTGACCCCAGAGGCAAACTAAACGGAAACGAAAACGGTTAAAACCGTGTATAAACATTTATAAACGGAAACGGCTGGAGCCTTACTGCCGCTCGGTATGCTCGGTTTTAATCGGTCTGAAGACCGATTTCGATCAACGCTTGACATGGCAGTCTTGTCCCGTGATACCCTAGCTATCATGATAGGGTATCACGCAAAATTGATCATATTCTCTATCCGTCGCTAATCTCGGCTCCAGATCTTTTCGGGGATGGCTCCGGAGACGGCCGTGATTTGGGGCACAGAAATCAAAAAATCACCCACCGCCATCACCCCTCAAAGATCTGGTGCATTTTAGCTGTAGGACGTGCGCTCGCTCAATTTAGTCACATGTAACACAACCGTAACGTATCGTAACATGCCCTTAATCAGTACGTCGCGTCCTTCATCGATGGCTGAAGACCTTGAATTCCTGTTCAGCGATGAGCGCCCCCCCCTCTCGAAGTAGACGACTCCGAGGACTTCCTTGACAATGGGCTCGACAATCCCCATATCCCCAGTGATAGAACTGGGCAGTTTCACGAGCCCATGACACGCACCAATTCACATTTGCGCAACAAACTGGCTCCTGCCTTCTGCAGAATCTCCGAGGCTTTGACGGCTGCGCAGTGAGACGGGACATTACAGGCGGCATGACGAGAAGATGGAAGCAGGGGGCGGGACAGAGAAGCACGACGGGTGGAATGGCGGGGGCAGAAGAGGATGTTTGTTGACGCGACGCGAAAAAGTCACGCTAGTGCTTGCCGAAGTCGGGCCGGAGTCGAGCGCACGTCTTGCGGCTAAATTGCACCAGACGTTATAGGGCGGTGCTCCCCGTCGTTTTTCCATCAAATTCTGCCTCGCTATCATCTCGACAAACCAACATCAATATCTCCGTATGGGATTACTGCAGCTGCTCTCCGTCTGAGCACGCCCTATAACGCTGGGAACGAGACTATATCCGTCGCGTGCATTTGTCTTCTCGTCGACCTCGTCTCTGCGACCTTCATCAAGCACAGCGCGCGGCGCACAAAGGTATTCGTATCGCAATGAAGCAACATGTAAACACATTGCACGCTCTTGTCTTCTGGTCTCGTAAGCCTCGTAAGGCAGACACCTATCAGTACATGCTGCTCTTATCGCCTCGCCGTCCACCGCCTACTGTCTCCGCGCTATCCGATCAGGACGTAGCATCCCACTGGGATTTCAAGTTGGCTAGATTCGCCGCTATGAATGATACAGGACGCGGATGCAGACACCACCGTCCTATTGCCACCGACTTCCCCGCCTTCTCCGTACGCAGCCGCGCACTTAATCTAGTACACTCGGTGGCTACTTCGCTCAACATCATGTGGACTCGCTCATTCCTTCAATGTCTCCAATACAATTCCTCGCTTCGAAATTCCCCGGGAAGGGCGAGCAGGAATACAGACAGCATCTCGAGAACCTACAATAGGTGGGATGACTAGGTGCATTCGCCTCTTCTTGACTTTCTGATATCGTACCGAATTGGCTTTATCGGGCTCCAGTCAATAGGAGGATACAGTATAGGAACGCCGACACTGCGACACATCTTGCAAATCCGACACAGCGCACAAAAACCGACACATTTCGTGATATCTCACAAGAACGGACACATTTGTGCTTCCTTTCAGGAAATGCGGCACACCTTTCAGAAAAACCGACACACCCTGTTGGGGAATGGTTGAACCCTGTGTCACGGTGTGACACATCCTCCCTTCCTCTCCCACCACCATCCACGACGCACTGATGCCCAACCAAATCATGTTTTTAAGAGGAATACAACGAATATTCAATTGCAGCGCTTCAATAAGTGTTAAAGTACCTGAGGTAGGGGAGTACACGATTAGCGCGGATGTCGCGCCAGGCATTACTCAGCGCTCGGCGACAGTGCCGAGGGACCACCGTCCCAACGTGGGTGGCACGACGGAGCGGATACAAATTCCGGTGGCCCTGCTTGGATCTCCAGCCGCAGCGGGTGCGCGGCAATGCGTAGAAGAAATTGCTTCGCGCGCTGCACCGCCTGGCGCCACTCTCAATGTCTACTCCTTCATTTCCAGCCCTACGCGCCTCCTGTACCATCCTCCCGGTCCCCTACCTCGTGAAACCCAAGGAACACGAAGACAACCGCTCACCAAAGCAGTGGCTTTGCCATGCTGAATAAAAAAACCCCCGTCCTATTCCTGCACGATTTGGGTAAAGGTGATCTCCATGCAGCTCACGTCACGGTGCGAGTTTTGTGCCCATGTCGGGTATGCAGCACAGAATGAAGTGGCGTAGACGGACCAGAACGATGAAAGCCCTGTCTTGAGGATGTGTTGCCGGGAAATCCCGCGGATTCCTTGCGCCGGCGCGATGGTCGTGGTGGTGGTAGAAGGAAAGGGCGAACATGCCACGTAATGTTCAACATCGAATGGTCCGTGTGAACCCTGTCACCAAGTTTCATTAGAATTTATTCATCTGACCAAGCATCTGACGAGCTTTCACAGAAAATCATCGGAAGTAACGAACTTTCCTTAAATGGGATCAAAGTGACGAGGTTTCTTGAAAATAAGCGAAGTAACGAAGTGACGAAGAAGGCCACTACCCTGAAAAGTGTGTCGCGGTGTCGGGTTTTAGGGAGCCTCGTCAATAGGGACGCTCAGAGGTGGGCAAAAATCCCGTGTGGCGTTTGCCGCACTGTCCCTCAACAGCCGCGTATCTTGTTACTTGACGAGGTGTGTCTTTTTTCTACTCTTCTTTTCTCTTTCTCGCGCTCGACATGCCACTTTTCGTCATCATGTGGCCTACCATCATCTCGACATTGAAGTAAGCCGCTTGTATGTGCACTGTGCCGCCATCTATCTTACGAACGTCTCGAAGGGTTATCAGGTTTGTAACACATTTCCTCTATGTTTATGGAAAGAGTATACTGTAACAGCAACAGAACTCCACCGCACAGAGAACTGCAGAAAACTCAGTTGTCGACTCTCAAGGCTGTTGTCTTGTTTTGCCTAACCTGCAATAATCCAATCCCCATCAAGACCTAGACGTGTATTCGCTTTCGATGCCAGGTACATGGAGACCTGCAGGAAAATCAGCCGCCGACTTTAATCCACATTATCAGATTTACAATACCCAACCTCTGCCATTAAAACTTTAACGTCCATTCGCTCCTGCCGGAAAGAACGTACACCCGACTCTGCTGCTGCTCCGCCGGGCAGCCCAACCTCGATCTCGAATACCAGATGCGTCATCACGGTCCTAAACTTCTTCAGGCGGGGCAGCATTCCCCCGGGCAGCTTAACCACCTCGCCGCCCATGCCCATGCCCAGCGCCGCGAGCTCCTCGATCTCATGCTGCTCGTGCAAAAATGTGAGCAGCGCCGGCTCGCGGAATCCGAAGGAGCTCCCGAACACACGCAGGCGGAAGGGGACATCGTGCAGGATGTGTGCTGCGGCGGCGTGCGTCCAGGTGCTGCCCATGCTCTCGGGCATGCGAAAGAGGAGCTGTTTTGCCCAGGGGTCCGGCTGGGGCGGCGTAATCTCCAGCGCGCGCAGGTTCGGGAGCGAGCGAAGCGCGCGCGCGAGTGCGTCCATGTCAGCGAATTCGTTCGCAAGTTGCACCGATAGTCGCTGGACACTGAGCGCTAGTGTGAGTGATACGGAGATGGTGCAGCAGAATGTGGAGACTGCGGGGCTCCGCAGCGCAACGTCGGCGAACAGCTGCGATTGGGCTTCGCGGAGGAAGCTTTTCGAGACATGGCATAGCTGCAGAAGAGTGCTCTTCTCTCCGATGTGCGATACAATGGGGTGCAAGAGGTCCAGTGGAAGGGGGGGAAGACACGCCATAGGTCTCAGAATGGAACTCGAGTCGTCTTATATAGCGCTGATCAACTGAAACATACGAGCTCCTGTTCGAGAATTTTGGACGCAATAGGGGCACTTGGTCTCTCCCTTTCTGCCGGCGAAGCCTTTCATATTATAAACGGATTTGTTGTCATCCAACTTCTGATATCGAGTCCTCGTATTCCAACTCACAGATCCTGGTCCGCTGTGGCAGATTCGCGGCAGATCGGCAAAGATTGCCGAGATCACCCAGCCCGTTCTGCCGTGGGCCATCAGCAGCGGTCCGCCAGCCGCACAGGGACGTCAGAGGGCGCGCCGAGCACGACAAACTCGCGGCGGAATGCAGTGGTTGTTGATTTCGGACTGCATCGAACTGTTTTCTCTTCGGCCTGAGCTCGCGGACCACTTTGAAACGCCCGTCACGGAATCTTGCCCTGAAGCTTCACTCATAGAACTCAGTCCGACTTTGGTCCGACTCCGGTGCTCAGCCACCACGTCGGTGCGTCCATGTTTAATGGGTCGCTTACACCTGTGGTCAAATGTACTGGTCAAAACACCCACAAGGTTCATATGCTATGCTATGTACGCCAGTGTTGTTGACGACAACGACTACGTCGCCGTGAGGCGATGCAGTTCCGCGATATCGCATCTTTGATGGTATTTTATTCCGAGTCAATAATCAATAATACATGTGGTTGCGTGGCCTGGGACCAGCTACCCTAAAGTTTGAGACGAAACGAAACAATCATGATTAAATACAAGTATGGAAAGTTTGGGACGTTTATCTGACGCCTTTTCTATTTCTGGAAAGTTGAACCAAGTGCGGATTGGATCCTGGAGCTTTCTATGAGAGGATCATGCACAGGATCCCTGCTATTGAGATTCACCGTCAGCGTTAGATCAAGATCCGAAAATGAGCCGTACCTTCACCCCTGGCGTGGCGGCCACTGGTAATCGGGCATCGGCGTATCGCCATGATATTGCATCTGCCCATAGTTCGGGGGGTACCCACCGGTTCCGGGCGGATACATCCCGGGTTGTCCTGCTGGCGGGGCATTATTCGCCATGTACTGGTAGGCCTGAGGATTATATCCCTGGTTCGCCATCGGATTGTTGGCCTGTGTTGGATAATATTGTTGAGAAGTCTGATGGCTCGATCCTTGACCAGAGAGCGACAGATCCGGGTATTGTGCACTCCCTGAATAGCGGGGACGCCCGTGAAGGGGTGGAGGTCCGGTGTAAGGCAAGGGCGGGGCCATACCCTGTCCTCGGGAGAAATCGTTGGAAGCCGACATGGGACGCGCCGGGCCCTGGAGTGATGGGTGGCGTGAATGTCCGCCGGATCCTGGGAGGGCCGACGAGACAAGATTGGGAGATTGGCCCGGCGTCGAATCATCGTCGACGGACACATATTCGCAGGGAAGGCCCTTCTTTGTGCAACGGGCGCACGGATTCGTGGGAGGTTGCTCGGTAGTTATGCACTGTAAGACGGCGAATGAGGGTTTGGTTGGGGTCGTGAAAGCATGCAATACATACGCGCATCTTCCGTTTTCTGCAGTTCGTGCACGCCATAAGCGTGCGCCGCCGCTGCTTTGCATACGGCGCGTCGCTCTGTGGGGTGCGGGCAGCTGGCTTTGAGCTCGACATGGGAGATGTTGGAAATTTCTCTTGCGCTTGCGTCTTATATATGCATCAAGACCTTAAACGGAGTTTCGAAAGACTCAACAATTGTCAGCTCCCTAGGCGCGATAAATTGTCAGCAACATAATTCATTGCGTTTGACTCCTTGCGTTTACTCACGTGAGACGTGATTTGTTTTGCTCTTGTCGCGGTTCTATCCAAACGGGTAGTGAAAAAGGCGGGTCAGACATGTCCGCAAGGTGAGAATTTCCAAACTCAGACACAACCGTCCTGCCGCGGGTTGATGGCACATTTCCCGAATGTTTCGCGCATGAGTAGTGATGGCTCGCAAACCATCCTCAGCGGGCCAGTCCGATGATATTTACGACGCTGCTCAAAATGAATTCATTCCTATAGAATCTATAGAATCCTCGCCAGTTAGTAGTAGGTCCGTCTCAAACAAGCGTGGCTCGCCAGGAAACGGGCATCGCTTCATTTGTTGCCATCACTGATTGAACATCGCCCGAACATCTTGTCGCTGTCTACTGCACCGCAATTCAGGGCGATCCTCATGGTCCCATCTATATTTCCAGTGTACGCGTCGACAGTTGGTAGCTTTCCTAAATTTTTGGAAACACAGTATGACCAGAACCGTCGGATCGTGACTTGCCGACTGATGTTTTTACTGCCTGGAATGATGGAGGTCATCCGTGGTGGTGGGGATCAAATCTGCGACGAGCCACACAAAGGCCGTGCATCCGACTGAGGGTGACCAGTCCCACCTAGTGAGCTCCGTACTGTAATTCATTCGACTTCAGCTTGTTCCCGCGGTCATTCAAATACATGCGTCTCACCGCTTTTCGGAAACCCTCATCGTGTTAGAAAACGGCGGAACGGTGGAAGTCGATGACGCGTTGTGGGTCATTCGTTGATCAAAGATCTTCTACTGCTGTCTCATCCGCAAACTTTTGTGTTCGGTGTTCGAGATCCACTCACATCGATCAAAGATTTGCTGCTCTTGTTCCACCCGTGAGCATGACGCAAAGCAAATGTAGTGGGTACAACAAGTTTGAGGTGCATACACAAGGATACCAACCAAGACAGCGGTTGGAGCCGGAATCACCCCTGCACCAGACTCGACGAGACGTGAATTGTGTCCTTCAGATGAGATGAGCGCGGTAATACCGTTCTCCGTTAGACTTACTTCTTAATTTGAACTGAGCAGGCCGAAGATCCGGTTTCATTGAAGTGTGGCTTGCCAGACCGTGGAAAGGGCTGTCATTTCAACTTCTAGGTCGGTGGTAGGCGAGGACGCCGTAGTATGCTGTCGCGTCAACTGGCGTCAATTGAAGAGTCACTGGGAACTCTGCCGGATGATCTGAGCTAACTGGGCTAGAGATCCGATTTTATTACCGTACGATTTCAAAGAGCGTGGAAAGGAGGTCAATGCAAATTCAGAAGCGTATGTACATTGATTACATACATTACTATAGTAATGGATCTTTGTCCGCAGCACAAGGAACGGTGCAGCCGAGGGCGGGAATGCTGCCGCTGGCTATAGGGAATGCGCTATTGCAAAACAGCGACTTGGGATGAAAGCCATATGGCGTTGCTTCGAGACGCAGTCAATATCGAAGACATTTAACAGAGACGGCGAAGGAGCTCACCTTCTCTGTACGCTTTCTTGATTTTACAGAGTCATCAATCGAATGCTCTCTGTGCGGGAAGGTGAACCACAGCCATCGGGACAAATCAGGATGCAACGAAATGGCACCACAATCGTACGCACCTAGGCGGTGACGTGTCCCGACTCGATCAAAGCTGAGTGGCATTGAAGTCGGGCCAGTCCCTGGGCCTTCCATCAAATCCGAGCCGACCACCCCGAGGATACAGTGAGGAGAGGCCAGTTGAGCGGCCTTAGTGCGGGCGGCGAGGTCAATAGCGGTCGAGTAGCGGTCCGAGCCGTGACCTGGGCGGTGTTATGTGGAGGCGATGAGGACGCGTGAGAATCAAGCCGAGAGAAGACGGTAGGCCAAGGCGACTAATCGCGGCAATGCAACTCAGTGGATTGCGTGGAATTGATCATGAGTCTGGCGTTTCAAAAAAGAGCAATACGACGAAGTCAGTCAAAGCGTGAGCGAGGCAAAGGTGATATGTCGGGGATACCAAGTCATTCGCCCACGGACGAAAGAAGCCATCCTTTTGGGGAGAAGGAGGGCGATTCAAGGTTGAAAAAAATTCAGTTCAGGCACGGGCAGTCCTGAGGCTTTTACTGAGTCTTGTCGCGGCGACATGATGGTTTGAGGGAGGAAGGTCACGAGTCATGAGTCATGCCCTGGCCAATGATCCGACTCGCTCGGGTCGATCTTGCCCGGTCTCCCGGTTCTCTCTGCTTGGTGCGGACGTGCGTACAGTCCACCTGACGCTTGCCCCGCACACCATCTCTTGCTGCTCCCTACTTTGAACCATGGAATCCGTCACCATCGCCCATTCTCACTGCGAGGACTGTTTCACCGGCGTCAAACACTCGGGGGAGCCAGTGGGAAAGTCCATAACAATCGCGGATATCCCGACCTATCTGTCCGAGCCATCGTCGAGCATCGCCTCTCAAAGTGGTCCCAAGAAAGTCGTGCTCTTCTTCGCAGACGTCTACGGCCCATTCTACCTCAACAACCAGTTGTTGCAAGATTACTTCGCGTCTCAGGGTCAGTTGCTTAGACCAATCACTACACAACTATGACACTGGTCCAGGTTTTTTCGTCGTTGGAATCGACTACTTTCTCGGGGATCCGATATTCAAGCAGCCGGAGGGCTACGATCGGGACGCATGGATCGGTGCCTCGCGCGCGAAGGCGCTAGAGATCACACCGAAATGGATCGAGGAGGTCCGCAAGCAGTATGGTTGGTCTTTCATGTTTATTATTGATATCTCAGCTGAATTCGATTTACACTAGGTGCTGAGAGCAAGTATTGTGCCGTTGGTGAGTATCGAATTTACTCCCCAACGATATGGCCTAATGGCCACAGGATATTGCTTCGGTGCCCCATTCGCTATGGATGTCGGGGGTACAGATGACATAGTGGCAGGTGCGCTCGCTATGACAGTCATCGTCTATCCCTCCGTCAAATATATGCACAAACTTTTTAGGGGCCTTCGCCCATCCGGGATTGCTGACTGAAAAGCACTTCCAAGATCTGAAGCGTACGCAGCGATTGATTGGTTTGTCTTTCCCCGTGCTGATCATTTCGACCACAGATCCGCTTTTGATGTCTTGCGCAGGTCAGCCAGCTTTGCATCCCATCTTTCTCATAAATGACGTTGCACATAGAGAGCGACTTCACCTTCTCCACAGAGTTCCGCCGCCGTGCGGAGGACATCCTCGTCGAAAAGAAAGCGCAGTACCAGATCCAAATCTTTTCCGGCGTGAAGCACGGATTCGCCGTGCGCGGAGAGCTGGAGAACCCCGACGTCCGTGCGTACCTCGCTGTTCTTGTCCTCTCCTCCCCTGCACTTTCTTCCCATCCCATCTCATGCTTGTTTTGAGTCTGGCTGAGATATGTTCTGAATAGGTTACGCGAAGGAAGAGTCTGCGCGCTCGATTGCCGGGTGGTTCACGCGTTTCAGTGCGTGAATGTACGAAGAGAAAGATTGAACAATCTTGGTTGAAATATTAGTATTTGTATTAGCTAGCGGTCAAGATTCTGTTAGTTAGCTCTCAGCCCATCGTATGGTTGACATGATTTTTTCTTTCTTTTTTCTCCAAGCCGGGTACAAGAAGCACGGGACGATGTCCCTTGGCAAGATGCAAATTTAGTTACTTCCAGTCGCCCATGAGGTCAAAGGAGATCAATGTTCTTCAAGTCAGATGCCCTCCTGGTATGTAGTGTTTTAATCAGAATGTAGATGAGGTAGTCGGGTCGGGTCGGTTCCAGGTCGGGTCGCTTGAGACTGTGCTACCACGTGACCTGACGAAGAACGCCGAGAGTGCGAATATTACACTGGTTGAAAGTTCAAATATGCAACAATACTTATCCAGCATGGGGCAGTAAGCTAAATGACAGTTAGAGATAGAGATGATATTCCAAAGAAACGCAGGGTGCATACCAATTTTGCCCTGAGTCCCTGACAGTGGGCAGGGGCATGGTGGAGGTGCAGTCACCTGGTGAATGTGTTGGTCTTTTATGTTCCCATCCACGGGTTGCCGGTGCAACTGGTACTTCTTTTCCATCAATGTGTCAGAGATGCAACATCAACATGAGACTTCACACTCCAATTCTTGTGCCAACATCACTAAGCCGCTAGTCTCTCGTAGACAGACGCTATATACTAACTAAGCTCGTACCTCGCAGTATAGACTAAGCCGCCACGATCAAGCTGAAACTACTTGCTGGCGTGGCTTTTTCATCCGCTCAAATATACGCTTGTTAGCATTCCCCAATCCGTTGTGTTCCAACACAGCTCGGATACTCCACTATTCAGGGTTCTGCACCAGATTCTGCTGCCGAGATTTGGTGATAATAGGAAGACGCTTTTGGAACTCCACCAATCCGCTGGGTGCCAACGCACATCGGATTCTCAGCTATTCATGGTTGCATATCCGACCCTGTCCCCAGAATTAACCCTGCCACCGAATCTTGGAGGCAAGCCGAGCACCCGGATGCAAACCGAAAATACCGTGCGCGAGAGGTTTGAGGAGGCGCGAGCGATGTAGTTTGGCAAGAGAACAGTTGTACGCTAATACAGAAGAAATGGAATCAAGAATTGACATCGTTGTACGTGGATTACTACTCGCTTCAGAATTTTCATGATCAGAAAAACAGCATCGTAAAGAATAAAAAAAAGGAACTCTACTCAATAGCACGTGTCGCTTCTTCCGCGGGCAGTGCACCATCCGCATACGAGGAAAACTCGCTCGCGGTCTCACTCCCACTTCCTTGTTTCGGACTATCCTCCCCCTCGGTTTCGGTTTGCACCGCCTCAGCGACAGTTTTTCTCTGCTCTTTCTCCTTCCCCCCAGCCTTTTCCGTGCGCTGCACGGTCTCGGTACTTCGACCACCGACCTCTCCCCCAATCGCTTCGCGCCTCGCACGCAGCTTCCTCCTCCGCTCCTCTTCCCTCTCCTCTCGCGCGCGGCGCTCGTCCCGTATATCTTGCACCCACGCGCTGGCCCCTGCCGTCGCCGCGGCCGGGTCGGTCTTGTGAGACTGGAGGTAGCTCTGCAACTCCGCTGTGGAGAACTCGCCCGTTGGGATCGCCGCCGCGAAGGCGTCTGCCAGCTCAGCCAGAGTTTGGTTCGGTTTCGGTTCCGGCGTCGCTTCATCAACTGGGACCAGAAAAGGCTCCGACGTGGCGGACTTTTCGTCGGTGGATGCCAGTGTGCCATTCACAGGGACTGGAACAGCCGCCGAAGAGGACTCGACAAATTCGGGGAAGCGAGACTCGGGGAAAAACCGCATAAAGAGTGCGCGGGCCTGTTGCACCGTGGAGAGCTCGTACGGGATCTTCGTATCGATGCGCCCCGGGCGGAGAAGCGCGGGATCGAGGCGGTCGATGTAGTTTGTCTGTGGTACAATAAAAATATCAGCATGAGAGTCAAGAAAGAATAGGAGTAAATTGGTGTCATAGAATACACCACTGGTTAGTGAGCAACTCACAGTCGCGAAGAACAACTTGCCCTCCTCGCTCCCCACACCGTCGATGACATTCAACAGGCCGGAGAGCGTCACTTTGGGCTCGCCCACGTTCGACTTCTTACTGCCGTCCATCCCGTGCGTGCTCGCACCGCTGAGGAGGCGCTGCATGTACTCCTCCTCCTCGTCATCGCGTGACGCAGGGAAGGCGCAGTCGATGTCCTCGATGAGGAAGAGCGCGTGGCGCGGGATAGAGGACGCAGCGCGTTGCAGGAAGGAGTCGTCTACGCTGTACAGCAGAAACCGACGTCAGCCCGAGAAAAAAATCCGGGGAAAGCGGCAGAAACATACAAGCTCGAGGCCAGCGAGAGTGAATATATCTCGAGATTGAGCGCGCCTGCGAGCGCGAAGATCGTTGATGCTGTTCAGGTTCAGCGAAACGTATCAACGTGTGAACGAAAACAAAGGCAATGAAAAAGACGCACTCTTCCCCGTGCCCGGAGGGCCATGCAGGAGGTACCCTCTCCGGTGCGGGATGCCGGCCTCGACGTACCAGTCCTCCGTCGCGAGAAAATCTTGGGCGTCGCGCACCAATGTGTCGACGACTCCGTCTTGCAGAATTACTGAGCTGGATGGAGTCGTTGATCAGTCGGCATGATATCGGTGGAGTAGACGGGATATCAACTTGAGCGGGCGCCGGACCTTGCGCTTCACGTTGGTCCAGACCATCGACGGGCCGTATTGGGGCTAGGAAGTTACACGATTAAGGATTCATTTGGGTGAAGAGAGGTGAAACACGCACCGAGTCGGCGAGGTGGATGACCACATTCGGTTTGTTTACCTCCACATATCGGCTGCGAGCGTCCTCGACGAGGGCGGAGAGCTGTTTCATGTCGAGTGTGTAGATACTATAATATGCGAATGCCATGGAAGGTCAGATTTCAGAATGGCATGAGGAATGAGACGAATGAGACGCACGTTACGTAGATGCTGGTGACAGCTGGAAAAAATCCGAAAGGGGAGCGCCGCGTCTCGCCATCCTTGCTGCGCTGGATCTCGACCCAGTGTCCGCGCCAGCGGAATAGCTGTGGGGTTTGGTACTTCGGAACGTACTGGAACAGTGCATTGCACGTAAACATATGAATGTTTATTGGAGGTTGAGCTGCGTTAACCCACCTCAGCATTGCCATTAATCCTGGGGTCCATCCACGTCTGGACGGACCACTTGCGGCGAGAGTTCGTGGCGGTGACCGTGAAATCGCGCGAGCGGCGCCATACGTTCTCTTGCGTCTACGGCTCGGATAAATACAATGTTCGAGAGCAAGACAAAAAACAAGGATTGGACGCACAAGGAAGAGCACAATCCACTCGTATGCTGGGTCTCCTTCGTCGAACTGTGCCGATATCGAGTATTCTAATGAGAACCGAGGTTAGGAAACCAAATGCGATGGATACGTGAATCAGAAGACACGCACGGAATCGCAATCGGACTGACAACCACTGATACATTCTGCGCCCCGCCTCCACGATCGAGCCCATGATGAGTAGTTTGATGCTCGAGCCGAGATACGCCTGCCCGAGTAGCCCCACCGCCGCGAAGACAGACGACAGTCCCACGAAGGAGCTCATCCACTGGGAGAGTGTGTCCTGGTCCCCCATTCCGGAGGGATTCGAGTTCATGGTGGTGAAGAGTCAGTGGTGTGTGGGGAAGGAGCAGAAGCTGTAAAGCGTAAATAAGCGCCAGCAGGCGCCTATGCCTCGTGGCTGATGCCACGCTGCGATGGTTGTCGGCCACATTGCGCCGGTTGAGAACGACGTATGCGACCGTTCATGCGGCGGGAGAATGTCTCTCCATTGCCTGCGCCACAGAGGTGTGGCTTGCGGACGCGCGTTCTGAACCAGAGCTTCTCCGTTCGACATCGGCGCATCGGTAAGCCGGAGGCAATGGTGCTTGTCGTGGAGATTAAATAGATGCAAGCGCCGTGGCGGATTCCACAGAACTCTAAAGCCGTGGAGGGCGGAGGGACGTTTCGGATCACAGTCGGGATATTCGGGTATACATCTGATTAACCGTTCTTTAAGCAAATGGCTCCTCGGCTGTGCTATTTCCCCATATATCCATGCTCCTTTTGTTCTTCCTCTGCTCTTCGTCTCTGTTTAACCCCTTCCATCTTTGATTTTCCGGGCTTTGCCGACACTGCCCCTTCATTTCGGTCGCCAGCTGACCCACGCACAGTCCTTTCTTGACACTGTCGCAGGTCCGCACAGTTACTACTGCCTCCGGCGCAGCCTGATACCTGTCTTCGCCGGCTTGGCTCTTCCGCACATCTTTCCGTCCTCAAGTCTGCCTCCACATCTCAAAATGTCTCAAATAATTATTTCTACGTCTAATGCCTCGACACTTCTGAAAAATGCAACCGGTGACCCTCAAGTTCTGCAACTTCATTTCAACTGTGCTACAATTTCACGGTTTTTTTATGCTGGTACCGGTTATTAACCGTTCTTCAAGTTTATTTAATGATTACCTCGGCGATTATTGGATCTCTTTGGGCACATCCCCATCTAACCTATCCCTTTTCTTTTGGCTCTCTCCTCGTCCTCCCTTCTCAAGTTCTTGCCGCCAAATCCACTCTGCACAGTTTAATTTCATACCCCGTATGGCTCAACACTGATCAAAGCGCAGCCTTTCTTGACGGAATGCTGTTCTTCGCAGCAGCTGTCGCCTACGGCGCAGCTCAAAGATTGTAATCAAGCCCGCAGGCCACGTAGTCTCTTCGCGAGATATAAGGAGGTAGAATTCCCTGTCCGTTGGACTAGTAATGCTTCACCCACTTCTCTCGTGCTCGCGGCGCTCAATCTACTACCTCAAATCAAGACCGCAATTACAATCATTCTTTCTTGGATTCGAAGCTCCTGTGTCCAAGTTCTGGTGCTCTTTGTTCTCAGCTGTTGATTTCGTCGTAATCTCCATCGTCTCTTAATCTTCAATACGATTATTTCCTGGTCAAAGATTCGCACCTCGCCCTGATGCTGCTATGACTTCTCTGGGGGGCTGGCGAGGATCAATCGTGTTTGGCCCTCCGAGTTTCCTTGGTCTGGAATACTTCTTTGATGGCTGAAGTCTTCAACAGTCGTAATCATCAATTACCAATCAAGTTCTTCGATCTAACTGCCCCTCGTTATATTTGTCGTTTAATTTATTGGTCTCAAATGCAGGGCACCGTTTCTCTTGGTTCCCGATCGACCGGAACCTCGATGTTGTTCATTCAGGTCTGCTTACCCTCCGTTTCTTCAGATGTTCTTCCTCGACAGCGGTTGAATTATACAATTCACTGAACACCGGCAAAATTCCGCGTGAGTTCGTTCCCTTTGGTACTTCGCCCAACCCTTCATTGTTTACGCATAGTGTTGCTTAGCTTGGGTCTTGGCTTGGGTATCACTGCAATCCCCTTCGTGACCGAATATCTTGGCTATCTTGCGACTTCAAGTTCCGTCTTTGGTGGCGTCTTTGGTCGCGTAGCTTGGATTTTTTCTTGGACGGGACTGGATGAATCAACATCGCCTGCCTTACGTTTTTGAATCCAGTCTTTGGCCCGCAACTCCCGCCATTCCCGCAATTACATCAATGAACCAGTGCCTGTGCGTGGTCCCAAACAACAACGCCTTGGGCAGAATTTATCTTGAAGATGCAGGGCCAACCGCTGCTACTTCTGGACAAAATTCCGATAATGTATAGCAATTGTCCGGTCCATCGGTATTCAGGTGCAGACCGCAGTTTCTAATGTTCTTTCTTACGCCGAAAAATAACTTGCTGTCAGACTTGGGTTGAACCTTTCATGTCAGAATCGCCTCCATGGCTAGAAAGGTCAGCTAATCCCCTCCTGCGGTTTTTTAATTTCCGGGTGATATCCCCTGCACGATGTACACTCACAATATATATATATTTAAATTTCAAAAGTTCGTCTTACATACCGGAGCGAAGCGGAGGTCCATCTTGTTGACAAAAATCCTTGCCTGACCAGGGGATGCGGCAACTGTGATTTTGGGATGAATGCAAGGCAATATTCGACCGCAGAATACTCAAAGTGTCATTTTCGGCAATATTCGAGCCGTGCGAGTCGGCGACTGCGACAATCCACAGGACGGCCTGGGGGCCGATTTGCACCAAAGCGAGAGGAGGAATAGGGTCGTTCACAGTAGCCCTTTTTCGCTCCCTTTTTCACGCCCTTTTTCGCCCTTTTCGCCATTCTCTCCGTTTTTTGCCCGGTTTTTTTTTCCCTTTTTCAATTAGAAGTGCAAAAAGGGTAGAAGACCGAAAAAAATGGGGTCCTACATGCAATTCTGGAAGAAATGGAAAAAAAAAAAGGACGCGAAAAAGGGTGCAAAAAAGGGCTACTGTGAAACCCCTGGTCTGGAGCTCCCTTTTTTCCACCCTTTTTCATTTCATGTAGCCTGGGTGCTCCTATTATTCCTCACAGGTCAGATACCAATCTGAATGTTCAAAAAGGACTGTGTGAATTTTTCTGGATTTTATAGCTCACTATCTACCAAACATGACAAAGGGAGCAAAAAGGGAGCAAAAAGGGAACAAAAAGGGAGCAAAAAGGGCGCCAAAAAGGCCAACCGTGAACAACCCTAATGTCACAGTGGATAAAATATCCAGGTAAGGGGAAATAAGGACCTGGCCATCCTAGACAGGTTCTGTTGTCAATGCTCCCGGCTGCAATGAATTCCAGGACTCCCAGTGGAAAGAATGAATCCAAATATTTTGACGGCAATTTTGTCAGGCAGCAGAAAGATTAGGCAAGGAGGTCTTGCAGTAGTTGGTACAGTACGGTCTGCATACTCCAGAAGGAAATGAGCAAGATTCTAGTGGGGCTTAACAAAAACAGGGCATATGGTGCGAAGAGTGGGGTGAAAAATAAAATGCAAAGCCAAAGACTATCACATTGTATGTGAGATGAGAGAGGATGAGAGCACAAAGGAATCAGACCTATCGCGCTGTACTGTATCATTTCGACCAAATGTTCACGGGGTGTCACCTGTCACAAAATGTTCACTGAACTCAGTGTTCATTTCTCGGCAATCAAGAGAAAATTACCATAAATGGAAGTCTGGCATTTGCCAGACTCAATTTTTTTGCATTTATTACTCATTTTGAGCCCTAAAATCACAATGTCACTGTCACCAAGGTCAAATTTGTTCAGTTCATGACCCCCTGTCACCTGTCACTTAAACATTTGGCCGAAATGATACAGTATGTGAGATGGGAGAGGATGAAAGCACAAGGAAAAAGAGGTGGCATGTCACACATAAATAGGAGGGGTTTTTTCCAAAGCGAGATGAGATCTCACTCCGGAAATTTTGTTGTTTCAGAGTTGCTGGAAATGTTCCTGAGATCTTAAATTCCAGCAACAGAATAAGCACTGCATAAACTAGACATTTCAGTGTTAGTTTTTATCAAACCCAGTATTTCCGCGGCTGATACCGAGGGTATCAGCAGTCGGCGGTCTGGGGCGGCCCGCACCGGCCCGGGTGATCCGGCAGTCCGTATCCGTTGCTCTATATGGAAGGTATCAGGAGAGCAACTGATACTTCCAGTTTCAGTTGGCACAAAATTGCAACCAAAATCCCCAGTCCCAGTAGCAGTTATACTGTGGCTGGAACAGAGGATATCAGGGACATTGTGGCCTTACCCAAACTATCAATTTGGCGAAGTGCGTGTCATTTGTTGGTCATTTGGGCCGGTCAAAACCGGGCCCTTTTGGCCGAGGTCTATGCAAGCGAGAACGTGACTGCTCTTTGACGCGCTGACGCGTCGCGCCCTAGAACGTTAATGATCACGTGCCGCGACTCGACGCGACTGCCCACACTTGGCCCACACCCTTGGGACGGAAATGGATCGAAATTTTCGCGTAATTCTTTCACTTAACGAGTTTCTGTTGAAATGATCTCAAAAACATGAATCATTATTCGGTTCCAAGTTGAACCGGTAACGTCCGTGGTGCCTTTGTTCAACATCTTGCGCGCTAGTCTGCTTGAAACGTTAAAGTAACTAGCCCTGGGTGTATAAGCCGCACATGGAGTCTATCCAGAAGGATCAAGCCGATATAACGATAAAGATTCTTTGTGGACGAACAAAGTTCTTTGTCCTCCGGTTAGGAACAAATAAATAGGACTGGTCGATGGCATATCCTTATCAAACCCTCATGACTTAGACTCATCCATGCTGCCCTCCACCCACGGCGTCTTCTCTGCCTCGAGCTCAGACCTCTCCGAAATCGAAATGTCTGATGCCTTTCCCACAACCTATTCTTTCGCCCCATTATCCATGGTACACGTCCAAAGCCAATCCCACACCGAGCCGCTCGCAGTGGCATCTTACCCCCTGAGCCCGCTCAAGCGCCGCGCAGGGGCATCCTTCCTCTCCACGCCTCTGCGCAAGTTCGTGAGCAAGCTCATGGCGAAAAAGTCTGCACACATACACCGCCCCAGCTCGTTGCTCCCCTCGCCCACCCGGCGCGCTGCCACCGTAAGCACAGCCGGCCGCAGCCCCTTGCGACCGCGCACCCGCCTCACCATCCGCGACGCCGCGTTCTTCCTCCCCGCACAAGCGAGCCGGTACGGAGGCGATGACGAGGAGAATGAGGAGGCTTGCGAGGGAGACGCCCCTGGCCACTCGGCCTTTCGCGCCCCGCCGGCGACTCCCATGGATCCGTTCAACACACCCCCGCAGACACCCGTTGGCAGCACATTATTCGTGATCGGAGCCATCGGCAGTCCGCAGACTCTCTCGAACAGCAGCCGCCGCCGCCGGCAAGAGACCAGGATTGTTCGGACACTGGGTGTGGAAGCCGCGTGCGCGGCAGAAGCGCACAGCCGTAGCACGAGGATTCGGGGATGAATGATCGAATGGGAGGGAGTTCGAAAATCAACGCACACGCCGACTTATATTAGCATACTAGTAAATGGTAAATATGTTTCCGTACAACATTGTCCAAAGCAAAAAATAATGAGTTACTCAACAAAGGTCCACCGAGCTCACCGCCGAATCCGCGCCAACCCCCTGCCCACACTCCCCCTTAAGTCACCCTTACCGTCCAACGCATACCGGAACCGACGCCCAAACACCCCACCACCCACGTTCGCAGGCCGCACCCCGCGCTCGTGCACGTCCACATACCGCCTCCCCTTCCCCTCCGCTCTGCCTGTACTCGTACCCATGCCCATACCCGTTTCGACCTCATCGCAACAAACGACATAATCCCCATTCTGGCGCCGCGCAAACCGCTCGAGCGCGAACCACGCGAAGTGCACTTCCCTCAATGCGGGGTTGCCTGCGAGGAGCGTAAGCGCGCAGCGCAGCATCGTCTCGTCCGTGAAGCGGTGGCCCTTGTACAGCGTGAAGGCGCGCAGATGCGGGAGGCGCTGCAGGGCGAGGGAGATGCCGCGGAGGGATTTCTGCAGGGTGTGTGTAAGTAGCATGATTCATGATGGAGGATAAAAGTTAAGAGTGAGACGCACCAGGCCAAAGTTCACATAGAACACGACACGTAGCGTCGTCAGCCCTCCACACGCTTCGACAATCGCGCTCAAGATGGCGGGCGCCGCAAGCCGTACGTCGAGGCTCGTCAGCGCCACGAGGCGCCGCAGTGCGTGCACTACAGCGGGCAGCTCCGCCGCCCCCACCGGCGCGCCCGTCAGATCCAGAGTCTGCAGCACTTCGGGGCGCGGCAGCTCCGCGACGTGGTGGTACACGCCGACGAACGCGGTGAGGGCGGGCAGCGCCGTCGCGGGGAGGCGCAGGGGGAGCGTGTCGGGGAAGGGGTGGATGCTGAGGTCGGTGAGGCGCGGGTGCGCGGCGAGAAAGGGGCCGAGGAGCGTGAAGGGCTGCGTTGCCATTGGAGGGGAGACGTTGTCGTAGCACATGATGTCGAGGTGCAGGGCGCGGAGGCAAGGAAAGACGGCGGTAAGGAGACGGTCGAAGTCGTGGAGGTGGTGGGAGGAGTAGAATAGTTGAAGGGTGAGCTCTTGGAGGCTAGCAGAGCGAAGGAGGAGCATGTCCCATAGCGTATGCGGAATGTCCATCAGTAAGAATTCTAATTTTAAGCGTAGATAAATTGATTCCCAGAGAATTAATTAGCCAGTGCTTACCTTTCTTTAGACCCGGTAGAACGGAAAGCGAGAAGGAGGTGAGATTGTCGAAGTTGAACAGCTGCGTGGGTTCGTTTACCACAGTTCCCAAACATAGAACCGAATCACCAACCTCGCACTGGGTACCGAGATGCCCGCATCCCGCCCACGAGCCAACTTGCTTGAGCATTGGACACCTGCGCGGTTTCTTCAGCAAGGAGCATAATTAGCAGACACCGTTACTTACGCCCGCCGCAGAGCGACCCACAGTGCGTCCGGAGGCAGCTCTCTCCCACCCCACACGAACTTCTCGAGGTTCCCCAGCTCGTCCGCCAGTCCCTCGATCATTTCCGCGACCTCCCCTTCGTCGATCGGGCCGTCCATCCGCGGCCAGCATATGATGCCGCAGTTCGGGCGTACGGTCAGGCTGTGTATATAGACACACAGTTCGGGGCGTTTGTGGAGCATCGCCAGTCCAGAGAGGCATGCGCGGGTGCTGTCCAGTGCGACTGTTCTGTAGAGCTCTGGCATGAGGAATCTTCGGAATTGGGATGACTGTACGCCAAATCATCACAATTTGTTTCAAAACGAAGAGGGGAAGGATAAGAATAAAGGACGAACGGTGAGGCTGAAGTTGAGCAACTGCTCTCTTTCGAGGAACCCCGCGATTGCGATGAAGATTTCCCAGGGGAGCGCATGGCGCAAGAGTCTTGGGCAAGGATATTGTACAGGTATTCTGAACTGCCCCGACAGCGGTCTCGATAAGAGGCGTTTGACGATTTTGGGGGACGCGCTCCGGGAGGATTGCTGCTGCTCGAGAACGAGGACCATCAGAGTGGAGGTCAAGATGCAAGATTGCGAGATGGTGACGTCAGTTCGAGCTCGCTCGTATCTGCTCCCACCTCGGGAGTATTAGGTTTCCCCATCCGGGGTCCACAGAACGGATAACGGAACGATACAATGTTATTAGGAGGGCTGACTGTGAAAGGTAGGACCTGGTTAAGTTTGAGTATGTGACAAGTGCAACTCGAATAGAAAAAAAAACATACTCGCAGCGCAGGATGCGCGTCCCGGAAGTGGCCAGACGGGCGTCTTTTTTGGCGGGCGCTTGAGAAGTGAATACCTTTCGGAAGTCGTCAGAGCGATTTCGGGCCAGTATCAGTCTTCCTGCCTACATTGCTGGCAACCCGCCGCCGTCGGTGATCGCGTCAAGCGCGGGAATCGTCATGGTGCTTGGGAATTTTTTCTACCGGTCGAACCCTCGGAGGATGGTGATCTCGGGAAACGTACGCAGCACTGACGAGAACAAGCCAAGGATCAAGAGCGGCCCTCTGTCTCGGTGAATTATCATCAAATTGTCATCTGAACGGTCGGGACCTACCCGTCTAGTTCAATACAGTTTGAATAGACGCGAAAAGTCTTTAGTTGAGTTTATGGACGAGAAAAATTATATGCTGGGAAGTATGTGATCGTGGGGAGCAGAAGGAGCGTTGATGGCTGTGCTCCAAGCTTGGCTTTGCGTGTTATTGATCCCCGCCACGTGCATCCTCTCTTCCCGCCAGCTGGAAGTCTACAAGGCTGTTGTTATTGTCCGGGATCGCGCCTCTCGAGTATTTAAGGGTGTTCAAGCCAAGTGCGAACAATTCTGTCTTACCTTGTCTCACCCTGAGTACATACCCGTCTTTCTATGGTAATCCGCGGCGCTTCCGTCTCTGCGTAACAGAGAGCACTGCACGGGAGCACAGTGGAGAGGCCACCCCGGGTCCCCGGATCGCGGCAGTTCGATCTCGCAACTCATTGGCGGCGAATTTACTTACGAACATAACTTTGGAGAAGTATCCGCGCTCCGAGTCGGCGCAAAAAGATGTTCGCACACAGTTGCTCGGTAGCTCCCTCTGTAGTTTGGTGACTTCGGCAATCTCCTCTCATAGACTACCGACTCATACCGCCCCCCTTTTACTTTACATTACATCACTCTGTCAGACACAGGTAGCCCCAGAGACTTGCTGTAACATTCATCCAACCCTTTGGAGGGTGAGACAACGTGGCGCCCTCCTTTCACAATGGAGCGATCACGGGCGATCCGAGGGGTAAAAAAATGTTGCACTCCACCTCACTCCACGTCCCTGCCTTACTTATATGCTGGGATTTAGAGCACGCAACTCGCTGGAATTTCGGCAATGAAACCCGACTTCCCTATGCTCGTCTCTCTCGCCCTCATGGCGCTGGGTTTGGAACTGCTCACTGCTGATGCTGCGTTCGTGGGCTCCGCCAATAATGCTAGAGATGGTTTACGCCTTACCAACGGAAGACGGTTGGCTCTGGGACTGCCTCTCCTTCCTCCTCGCCGTGGTACGCTTCCCCCATGTATGTCTTAGATGGCTATATACTCACAACCTCTATAGCTACTCCTCGTCAGGCCGCCGCGGGCTCTTCGACGTCGATGCTCCCTCCTGCCGTGTACGCTTTCTTTTCCCCGTCGACGATGGCTGGCTCACCCGGGGTGCCTTGCAGCGTAACCTGCAACATCCGCGCCGCGTACGCCTCCACCGGGCAAAGCCTCGGATACCTCAGCCCCGCCATAACCAGCTTCAACTACCGCACCTTCCAAGACACGCAGGCCGGCGCCCTCGTGTTTATGTTCACCGCCTCCTCCTCCGCCTCGTCGTCCTTGAACACGCAGCTCACATTGATGACGACCAACGGCGACCCGGATTACCCGGTCTACGGTGCAGGTGAGTGGATGGGTTGATTGATTCCGGCGTGTGTACTGGTGCTCATAGTGCGTTGCAGTCGTGAGGGGAGTGAGGGCCACTGCGACCGACCTCGGGCCCGATAGATCCGCGTGAGCCTCGTCTCTGTTCCCCGTCACCCTCTGCTCGCCGTGGGTGTGTGGAAGTTACTCACTCTCCCCTTTAGGACCGCGTCCCTCTCCCCAGTCTCGGCGCCGGACCCACCTAGCGCTCTCGATCGGCGGACAGGCTACGGGCACACTGAGACCGCAATCTGGACATACGACCCCGCCTCCCACACGCTCTCCGCACAGTGGGTGAACACGGATGGGGCGACGCCGCGGAACTATATCTATTACGACTCGGGTGCTGTTGAATCCGGTACGTCTCCAACATTCCATAATTCGACACAGAAATGTCAGTTGGTTTGACGGATTTACTGACGTTCCTTGTTTACTAGCCGGCGGGTTCATGCTCAGCGGACAGGCAAGCATGGAGGGATATCCGACTCGGAGCCAAGTCGTGAGTGGCAATTTAATTTGCGACTTTGAGAGGCGAAACCAGGGCTGACCGTTCGCACTCTAGACGTTCACTTGCGATCCAACCACCTGAGCCCGACTTTCTAGGACTATCTATTGCATTCACTCTTGTGATGCGTGTACAGCTGACAGTCATAATTGTACTATAATTTGATAGACGCTTTACGAGCTCTGCACTATGGTTTGTTTGAGCTGTCTCGCGGCGTTTCTACGATCCTGCAATATCTATAACGGCGATGGGAGAAACTCGAGTCGTCTAGCCGGAACCGTTTTGAAGTCCTTGAATCGGCGATGAATGGGATCGCAGGAGAACTTGAGAGACTACTATCCACTGCCCACACAATTCGAACCATATCGGGCCGTAGCCCAGATCTGCCTCACGCTTTGCTTTATCCCGGCATCCATTACCAACGAGTCCAGATTAACTGGTCTAGGTATGTACTTGAGTTAATCAGACTCCAATCCCGCCTCTCGCCACCGGAATGTCCACTCCGTGTGCGCCGATGTTGAACTAATTCCTGATCTCAAGGCGAGAGCGGTTTCAGCGTACGGAGGCAGGCGAGCATTTCAGAAGATTTGCAGGTGAAGATGATTCTGCGACATGAAACTGTTAAATCGCAGTCTCCCAACGTCAGACTCCATATAGAACGAAAATTAAGACACTCGAAATTTTTAGTTCTATCTAAGGTGAATCAGTTAGTAATAGTAGCGCAGCTCAAACATAAATCGGGGAATGAACAGGGGGACAACTCAGGAACGTGCTACCAATCAAAAAAGGCCAACGATTCCTCGGGATTGAAAATGTTGTAGCCTATGTGCAAAATGAGTGGATGGTGTGGGACAAACCAAGTTGGACTCACTTCCGTCGATCTCGGTCGAAGAACCCTCCGGCCATCGATACGTCGGCGTTTCCACCGTGAGGTGCATATCCTCCGCAGTGAGATCTCGAAGCCGCGCGAGAACGTCGTTCCCGGGCAGCGGGATGGGGTCCAGGCTCCGTTGTGGGTGCGCATCAGGCACGACTTTGAGCCGCACGCGAATTAATGCACATCGCCCCTCGAGGGCCTGCAGGAATATGCCGTAGATGTCACCAAATGCGTGCGTGATGATGAACAGGCGCTGGAGATGGGGCAGGACGTGCCATTGCGGCAGGAGGATGCGCTGGTTACCGTCCAGGAATGCGGTACTGAAGAGTTCGAGACTGGGGACTGTCTCGGCCACGGGGAGGAGTGCTGACCACATGTCGCGCCCGATGTACGCATCGCGCAGGGTCAGTCGCGTCAGAGTGCACTTGGACCGCTGGACGAATGACACGATCGCGCGAGAACCTTCGACGCTCCAAATACAGATCCCGAGATGCACAAGAGCAGGGAGGGTAATATGGTTGAGGAAATCGAAGTGGTCGAGGACCAAGCAGGTGAGATAGCCGGTGGTAGGTACAGGCGAGGGGCCGTAAGACCCACCGACGGAGGGGTAGAATTTATGAAGGATGAGGTTATGGAGATGGGGGAACAGATCGAGAACGACCACGGCCAGGACGAGGTCGTGGACCGCAACCTCCAACGTCCTCAATGGCATGGATTCTGCGTCTGTTGTGAATGGGTATAGCCCAGAATTGATCCATGGGATGGGGATGCGGAGTGACGCCAGATGAGGAGATCGAGTGTACAGAGTTCTAGGTAAGGGGAGGTTCAAAGGCCAGTCATCGTCAGTGATGTCTATGGCAAGGCTTTGCAAAGAGGGGAATGGGCCAGAGACGTCGCCAAGTTCAGCCAAGTCCGACGTGGGAACCACGAGTTCTAACCGTCTCCACCGGTTAACTGTGTTCTTGAGGAGTTCCATGAGTCCGTCCGGAACTCGCACTCCAGCTTGGCGACAGCGAAGGGTAATGGACAGCGGATATCTTTCACAACGGCTGAACCACAACTTCACAAGGGCGATGGTAGGATCAACCACGGGAGCGGTCTCATAACCGAAGAGGAAGGATAGACCCTCGTATTGAGAGCCTCGCGGGAACTCGAAGAATATTGAGTTCCATAGCTGCGGTATCGCCAGCACAATGGCTCGCCAGTGTCTGCAGACCTGAGCCAGAACTAGGGGAGCTTCTGTTGAACTTGGGCGAACCCTGCCATCGAGCGGAAGACAGGAGAGAAAGATTTTGGCGTGAAGTTCAAACGGGAGTTCTGTCTCCAAGTTTGTGGCCATGGTGGTAGCTCGACACAAGTGTGACTACGTAATGTCACACTTGATGCCGAGTCGGCATTAGCCGGGTTGTTAAATTTTGTGGCTTAATATTCCTTGATCTTTCTTTTGTCGCATTTTGTGAACGGCCCAATATCCTTCGGTACCACAGTGGCGCCCGAAACCACCGAGTACGCAGAGCACAATAGCCCCAGAAATCGAACCGACGATCGTCTCTCGGAGATAATGTCACTGAATGTATGTATTTGACCAAATATCTGAGACCAGGCATATACTTAGATTTAAATTGGCTCCAATCCCGCCTCTCGCCTATCGCACTTTCGAAAATGTGCAAGGTCGGCGGTACAGTAATTCCTGATCTCAAAGCGAACAACAACTCGACAGGTTTCAGTGTACAGCGACGGGTGAGAATATTTTCATACAGAAACAGGAACATACGGAAACAAGAACCACAAACTGCCAAGGGACCCGTCATTTTTCCATAGACCTAGGCCCGCGGGATGTGATCGAAAGCTTTCTATTCAATATCTGCGCCGGGATGTTATTAGTTTTGTCCAATGATCGAGGGACAGAAAATAACTCACACTTGCGTGCGATTGTGTTCCGAGAGCGAAGTCGAGGCCATCCTCTTTCATAGGGCGCAGAAGAGCCTGGATCTCCTCTACCAGTGTGCCAGACATCCTTGCTTCATCCTCGAAAAAGAGGTGAAACGATTGTAGAATCCTGCTCCCTGCATTCCCGCGTCTCGCCGATATCATCTTCCCCAGCAGCTCCGCCCTAACCCCGTAGCCATACCGTACGATGGCCATCGCACGCATGTCAGGGAGCAATCCTCTATCGGCTCGGAGGCGCTCGAATAGTGGGTCCAGGGTTGAAAGTGGATCAATAATCTCGGCCTCCTGGAGCGACGGTATATTCCCAAAGAGCGACATCACGCTCTTGCAACTTGGTCCCGCGAGGGATATTGTGCGGAGCGACCAGGTCGACCGCTCGCCCAAGGTGTGGATGATCTGGAAAGCTCCTTTGTCAACATATCCGACGTCCAATGTTTTTAGCACAGGCAAAGTGAGATAGCGAAGGATCCTACTATCCATCGGCTGGCACAAACGAAGGGTGTGAAGGTGATTTAGGGTGACCGGCGGGTGCGTAAACTCGGGATCATCCTCCATGGCTTCCGGGAATTCGAGGAGCAACACAGCGAGCTGGGTAGTTTGCTCGAGAATCTCCAGAACTGAGAGAAACGGATCACCAGAGTCCGATTCCAGCTCCAGATGCGTTAATTGGGTCCACGGCAGGGAAATGCTATGGACTGTAAAGCCCGCGAGGCATATTTCGCGGAGGCGAGGCACCTCCTGGAATCCCGTCAGCGTGACGGATGTGTCATACCCGTATCCCGCGGCAATGGTCAATCTTTCCAGGTTCGGAAGGCGCCTCTGCAACTCCGTTGTGGGGAATGACTCCCACATACCCGGCACCACGTGGAGACTCCGTAGCCGCGTCGAAAATTCCGGCAAGGTGAACCAGATTTTCGTCATCCCCGACGACAATGACCCGTCTGGGTAGTTTTGGAGCGGGTGCGCGATGAAGATGTCAAGAGGGAGACTCCCTGCGCGAGCGATCCAGCACCGGAGAAAGTCGATGAAGGCGTCGATCCGGCTGTGGTACATTTCGTGAGCATACACCCGGAAGGACGCCCAGAGCGCGGGATGAGAAATGCATATTTGACGCCAGGCCTTGCAGACGGAGGCAAGTCGCAGTGGGCCGCGACCAATTGTCTGGAACATATCCATGCATCCGATGTGCGGTGAATTGATGTAAAGGGAGAATATCGACCGCGTGATCTCCACGGGAACGCTAAGGGCGGAGTATGCCATCGCGTGGCTGCGCTTGTCTGACACAGCTTGTTCTGTATGCGTAGGAGGGAAGGAGGTGAGGGGAAAGAGATCGGCATGGACGTCGCCGAGGAGACGAACCTGACATGACCGGACTCGACGCGACGACGGATGTTGATATATAACAACCAAGGTACGAGGCTAATGTTATAGTGTCTGTTTATAAGAGACCAGGTGGTGGTGGGAGGCAAAGGGAACCCGTGACGCCTTATATAATGCGGAGATGCGACCTTTCTGTGATTTCCGTGTTTCCGACCCTAGTTTCTGATAATCAATGTTCTCAATTATCTGTCGCTATAGTCAGGGCGAAAGACTTCGAACAATATCTTGGAAAGTAAAACAGATTTCCGGATTGCGCCGTAGTTCACGAGTGTCGGACCGAGACAGATGCTATTATAGCTCCTGTGGATAGCGAACAGCCAGGATGACGGACGGAAGTTGGAACTGACAGGATCAGTCGCATGATGAAGAACATGCGGAGAATTATTGGAGAATTAACACCTCACAACCAGCTAGTCCCACCGGAATTTGGGTTGAGGATTTTTGTTGGAAAGGGTGGTGATGGTTCGGGAAGAACCAGGCCACGTCGTGACGTGGCAGTGCAACCAAGCCAAACGGTTTCGTCTTCCGTTTCCAAACACGAACACAGTGTTCAGTGTTTGGACCATGTTGTGTATAAAATTACTACTACTACTATGATGAGTGATTGCGACATCAGGAAAAACGTAGCCTGGTAGCGATCACGGTCTGATTGTTGGGCGAGGGACTGATTACGCAATCCGGTGGCTGTGCCCACAGGCGGTCTTTCCAGTCCTGTGCCTCACTCGCTGCATGTACCATCTCAGCCTTGAGCTTGATGGTGTTCTCTTCCATGACCTCCTTTTGTTTTACAGTGGCATCCACTGTTGCCTGTAGAGTGTCTGTGTGGGCCTGTTGGTCTGAAAACGACTCCTTGAGTGTCGCTATTTCGGCTTTCAGCTGGGTGATCTGGGTCTCCACCGTAGTGTTGCCGGTGTTCGGTTCTGAACCGATGCTGAACCTGAACCGGACCCGAACCGGACCCCGGGTTCGGTTCGAGGTTCAGCAAATTCTGGATTTTGCCGGACCTGTGCGAACATGTGCGAACCGATGGCCAAAATGGGGCTTTTTGACTGCACTAAACACATGAAAACGGCGGTCATTTCACTTGAGATGAAGCCTACCAAGAGTATTGCATTCAGGATGCACTGCAACGCATTTCCCCAATCAAATATGCTTGCGATGGTTGAACTGATGGGTGATCAAACTAGGAAGAAATTCTCGGATTTGATACTTTGGGGTCTGTCCACGCCCAATAGTTCAAATAGCTTGTTCTGCTGGAATAAAACGTACATGGTGGAGTATCCAAAGGCTTCACGGGCCACAGAATTGACTCCTGGTGCGTGGGAATTATTTTAGGTTCAAAAAGGTTCGAACCTGTCCTGAACCCCAGACCGAACCGGACCTGGGGTCAGGTTCGGGGTTCGAATTCTTTCGCAAAGAACCGGACCGAACCGGACATCGGCAACACTACTCCACCGCATGATTTGCATCCTCTTTCGTGGTGTCAGCCTCCACCTGGAGAACGTCTGCACAGGCTCGTGTTTGCGCAAGCAATTCCTTCAGCATCACTACCTCGAGCTCGTTCATCTGTTTCTCAGAAACTTCAACGGAAGTCATGGGGATTTGGGGGACTGCACGAGCGGCCGAGAGTGTACACTGTGGTTCTGCAGGTGCCCAGGTGGCACGGCGTATTGAGCTTCAGCTGTCTGGGGAGCCATTTTCATGTCCTTCAAGTCCGGTTCCTTGACTTTCATCTCAGATCTTGAGTTCAAAGCCGCAGAGCAAATGAGGGACGAACAAGGGAGAGAACAAGGAACTGCGAGAATTCGCTGCATCACCATTTTGACAGATGTGATGCCGGGCCGGTCGATCCAAGCCCGGTTCGAACATTTTTTATTCAAATGGGCTGAACCCTTTTATGGTAGGTAGGTAGGTAGGTAGATTTACACGGCACGGTCCCGCTTATGGTGTTCCATCGGCATCCGACCGCTCCAATGAAATGGGGTATCAGTTTTAACACCCTTGGGACTGGAAAATGATTGCCATGGGGATGCCTTGCATTCAACTTCGTGTTTTGGAGCTCGTCGCGCGCGGTTTTCGGATTGGAGAACATGCGCAAACAACAATTGGCCACCAGCAGAGTAGGTTTAGAGCCTAGTTCGGTAATCTGCCCTGTTCACTGTTAGTCATTACAAACTATATGGGAAAACCATTCTGTTATACGGCGGTGTACAACGAAGTGCTGCAGCAGTCATCGCACTATCCCTCGGACCGCGTTCGAAGATCGTGGAAGCAAGGATAGCTCTGAATCTAGACGAGACAAGGATCGGTCTGGCGTGGAGGCTCAGTAAGTTTGCGTGGAAAGGCGGGGCAGGAGAAGTGTCACGAACAAGGGAGGTTAAATGAAGTTCCACACACGTCCGCAGGCGCTGGCGTCGGTGTGGGTGGGGCTACTGGTCGAGGGGTTTGGGAGCGTGACAAGTCGTTCGCATGAGATGAGCGCTGAGGTGCCGCCAGAGACGCCACGGTGGGAGGTGTTGGTTTTTGGGGAACTCAGCAGGATTCCATGGGAAGCGAATATCGAAAGTAAACGATGTATTACGAACCGACGGGGTTGAGGTTGGAGCTGGCCACGACCGCGACGACTACAGTCCAATCAGGGTTATTCTCAGTGCGGGCGCGCTTGGTGTCTAGTTGATTTGTGGGAGTTGTCTCGGAGTCATTCTCCGTTCTCGCGCTCTTCGCCGGGACTGACGACGGGCTGTCAGGAACGCATGAGACCCAGCTTTCAGAGGATAATACCACGTACTCGAGTTCGCATCCCCGGGACGCATCGAATGGTTGACGGGCTTCAGTGTGGCAGGATCTAACGAAAGGCAAGGATCAACGACGGCAGTTAGGGTTTCTCGAGGACTGATGCTTCACTGTGCACAGGGAGTTTCACGTGAGGAACAGGAAAGATGGCGGTTGCCTGAGTCGCAACACTGAACTGGTTCGGTCGGAGTAAACTTAGCTCTATCATCCCGTCCAATTTTTGGATGGTTGTCGAACGCCGAATATTTGGCTTTCAACGCGTTCATGAGCTTTCGGTGCTCTTCAATCATCGCCTGCCGCTGTTGCTCGGGAACTTGGCGTTCTCTACCCGTCGACGCCTGTAGAGCGTCAATTCGTGTGCGGAAGTCTGCGCGTTCGCTGGCATGAGTCTGTTTTAGAGTCTGAATCTCGCGCTCACCCACTTCGCGCGCAGGATCTTTTTCGTTAACCGCAGTATCCACAGTTGCACGTAGGCCCTCTGCTCGACCTCGTTGGAGGACAAGCAATTCTTTGACGGTCACCAATTCGGCTTCGAGTTCGTTGGCTTGTTCCTTCGCCATTTTGAGGGCTTCTGTCGCGAAATCCCGTTCTTTTTTCGCAGCACAGCTGACTGGAGACAATCTACCCGCTCGTTTGCAAGCGACTCGTTCAGTGCCGCTATTTCAATTGTTCGCTCATTCGCTTGTTTTTGCGCTGCACTTCGCGCGTGCGCCAACGACCGAACAGCTGCTGCGTAGTGATTGTCAGCTGTCTCAGAGAGGACCAGTTTAACGTCTTTTGAGTCCGAGTCCGAGGCCTCGATTTTCACCGCGCTGAGCTCAAGAGCCATGGAGAAGACGATGGAAGAAGAGGAAGAACGCGTGCCCTGTTTGGTACCTTTTGATCACCAGTGACCGCACGCAACCAAACACGCCTTTTGCCAGTTCCCTCCTTTTGTCGTTTTCTCTATGGATCCTCCGTCGCCTCTTCGAGTGAAGGTCGAAGAATACTTACAAGACACTCAGTGATGTGACGGGCGACAATCCCTGCTGAGCAGCTGCTCGTGGGCTTGCAGAAGCAGAGCGTCTAGGCAACCACTCTGAAAGCCTCCCGAATGGCCATTGTCGTAGCAGAGAAACAAGCCGACGGACTTAAGTACGAGCTAGCAGGCCTCGAACGGCTGCTGGCGCAAGAACGAACTCGCACATACCTTCTCGAAGGGGCTGTCGATGCTACAAGGCAAGAAAAGGATGAAGCGCAGAGTGCCCGTGAGGTGGCGGTAAACAAAGCCATCGACCTTGAAGCTGCAAATGGGACACTTAAAGGGGCGCTTACGCTCGAACGAGCCCGCGCGGACGCCCAACACGCGGCCACTGTCGCGGCTATACAACAAAGCGGTCTTGCGGGCAAGGCCCGCGCAGTCGCAGAGACGGAAGTAGCCGATCTAAAAGAAACGCTGGCACAGGAGCGCACCCGTGCATTCCAGTTGCAGACCGCAGCCGATGAGATGCATGCGCGAGAATGTGCGAATCTCTACGCGCAAATCGAGGCGTTACGAGACTCGGCGGTGAAAGAGCGCGAGGGCCTGAAGCAGGAGTGCCATAGAATCGCCACCCTTCTGGTAGACAAACACTTGGCGTTTGACGCAGAGCGCCGGAATGCGCAGAAGGCGATCATCGAACATCGTAAAGTGATCGCGCAGCAATTGGACTCGTTGGCGCTGTTACTTCAACCGAACCCGTTTACCGCCGAGTGTCCACCTACGACTCTCACTTCCCCTCTTGGTTCCTATCCAAGGTGAGTTCCCCGATTATCCCGAGTTGTCGTTCATGATCATAATGCTTTTTTCAAGTTTCCGCCGCGCCCGTGGTGTCGAGCGGCCCATCGCTGCGTCCGGAGAATGCGAGCTCTCCCGCGGGTATGTGTCAAGCTCCACTGTAGTCTGAATCTAACACGCTGCATCATAGCTTCCGCCAAGCGCCCCAGAACGGAGAGTACCGGTGCCCCGGCGACTTGGACAATTCAGCCCAATATTAATGCGTCCCCACCTAGCAAGCGTCCGTGCACGAGAAGTAGCTCTCAGCTCCCAGAAGCCGTTACGTCTGCGACGGCATCCACTATCTCATGTTCGTACAACCTTTCCCATTCAACCATTGCCCACACGATTGCTGATTCCTCGACGCAGCACCTCCTCGAGCACGACATCCGATGTCCCCTGCGAAGGCCCGGGCTTGATCCCAGGAGGATACACGGCCCACAGCGCCTCCGAGCACACCACAGCCCAAAAGTGTGAACTCGTGTACTCCAAATCTCCAGTCAATATGCCCCAAATATCCATCCAAATCTAGTATCCCCCGTTCGTGACATCCTAGCCACCACCACCCCACGCATCGCAGCCAGCGGATTCCGTGTCTGTAAAATCTCCCGCCTCGCCAATCGTGGGGTACCTCCCAAATCTCACGGTCGAATCTATCTATCCGCCACTGAGCGGTCTTCGAATATTGATCGAAAGGCAGTGATGAGTATCGGTCCGGACAAATATTTTTTGTTTTCCATACTTCGCATGGACAGCACACTTCTCATGGTCCGTGGTTGTGAGACACATCTTTGTACCATGGTTATTCTGAACAGAACAATCTAGAAATTTTCTTGATCATCGCGGATCCGTCCATTTTCTTTAACAGGTGAAAGCCACAACTTGTCCGGACCCGTTAGGCCACTTCCTCGAGGTCGGAAATTCCGTCCAATCGGTTCACTGCATGTCTCACCACTATTTCAGGTTAGTATGTATTCAAGACTAAATGGCACGGTCTACCTCATAAACACCAGTTTCTTTCATCCCGGATTCATTCAGGTCGCCGGTCCTATATATTGAACACCAATTGAACACCGTCCGACACTCTTCTATCATTTCTGCCATTCAATACCGTTCCCATCTGGCAGCGATGGCGCGGTTGTCCGGCGCACCTGCTAAATTTCCCACTGATCCGCCCAGCTTGTCAAAATCATGCTCGTGCGTTTCGGCTCAGACCGCGATTTCCAGTCACATGAGATAAGAATTTCAATTCAAAAGCGGTCAGAATGACCGCTTGGATTAAGTAGTGCATCGTTCTGCACATCTTCTCATCATACTCCCACCATGACTGGACACCACATCGCTACCTTACTCACCCCGACATGGGGCCAGACGACGAGCTACATCCACGTAGCTACGCAGATGCTCAATAAGGAACCCAACGTCGTTATTACGATAGTGCAGCACAATCTCATGGGTGCGTGTGCGGCCCGAAAACTCACAAGTGGCTTCCCATTTTTTGTGCCGTTTTCTTCTTAGTTCCGCAGATGGAGACGGAGCTGGCCACGGAGGGGCGCATGTACGACAAGGCCCGACTTAGAATCATCGGAGTGGGCCCAAAGGAGTTTGTCCTCCTTTCTTACATCCTGGTCGAAATTCACCGAACTCCGGATTTCAGTGTGGCGGTCGGATACACAGAAGGGCTTGAACAGCTCTTTGCCGGCTGGATGGAAACCATCAGCCAATTCGCCCAGGAAAGCAGTGAAGGATGGCCCACGCCACACACGGTTCATGTACGTTTTCCACTGACGATCCAATTCTTCGACCTTGATCTGATTATGGTCAGTTGGATTGGAACGTCGGAGGATCTGTAGTCGAACCCACTAAGCGAGTCCTCGGTTCCGACTGCAAGACCCTTCTGTTTTGGTCCACCGGCGCCGTCTCGTTGCCCGCGTATCTCAGCGAACCAGACTTTGCCGCCATAGCCGATGAAATCTACGCCAACGAGTCGAGGCGCGCGGGACGCTCTCTGAAAGATATTCTGCAACAAGTTGAACCTTCTTATGTAGCCACAGATTTTTTTCGCCGATTCACATAAAATACAGGTTGTCATGGCCTCGAATGGCACAGACAAGCTCTCCGGCGCAGTGGTCGAGTTTCCTGGCGGCCTCAAGATGCACGACCACGAGTGCCACCCGTATGCTGCCGGTCCCGCGCTCCTCATGGGTGCAGCGGTAGCGGACGCGCAAAGGCTCGCGAAGACCGTTGACGGATTCATTGCTACCACCAGCAGCTGCGTCGAACCCGGCGGTGTGCCGTACTGCCGCGAGCTATACAAAAAACGGGGACAAGCCTTTTTCCCGATCGGGATGCAGGCGCATCCTCGCTGCTGGGAAAACGATGTTCGAGTTACGCCCTCTGACCAGCGTGTCAGGTCATTTCTGGACAGTGCTGTGCACCAATACGGGAAGAAATCGGTTCTTTATATCTCCTTTGGGTGCGCGCTACTCTGTTCAAGTACGACTCCCCCATTTCCTCGCTGAGAAGTGGTATTTTCTCTATTTAGATCCATCTACTTTCCAGTCGCCACGCGACAGCACGTCGAGGCGCTTGTAACGACGCTTCTGGATCTCGAGAAACCCTTGCCTTTCATATTCGCACTTGGATCCAAGGTGGCATCGCTCCCTCAAGGGCTCGTAGAGCGCGTCAACACGAGCGGCAAAGGACTTGTCTGCAACTTCTGGGTCGAGCAACGCGCGATCTTGCAGCATGGTGCGGTGGGATGGTTCCTCACACACGGTGGTTGGAAGTGGGTCCTCATTGTATCCCAACAATTGTTTGAACTCATCTCTCGTCCATTCCTTCACAGCTCTCTGTCCGAGTCGCTGACGCAGGGAATCCCGCTGATCGTCTGGCCTGCGAGTGGCGAGCAGGCGCTGAACGCGGCGTTCTTCTCGACGGGACCAAACCCTGTGGCTATGGAGCTCCTCCAGGTCCTTTTCATTTTCACTTGTGCATTCGTCACTTACCCTGCTTTGCATGGCAGATTCGCACAGGCGCGCAAATCGGGCCATCTCTGCACAGTCATGCCAAAATTACTGGTACGCTCGAGGACGCGTCGGCGGAGTTCGTAGCGACATTTGCTGCTGCGCGGGGAACTAGGGGAGAGATATTGCAAGAAAGCGCAGCAAAAATGGCGAGTGCACTGAAAATGGCACATGCGGGAGAGGCGGCGGAGGAAATTGTCCGGTTGGCCAAATTTTAATTTCAGTTTGAGAAGGACATGGGCCAGGACTTTTGTTTGTGCTCCCAAGGAAGGGTGGATGCATCCTGTCAAGTTGCAAAGCGCAGTCATATATGCTGAGCATAGAACTTGGTTCAGATTGATCCTGTGGTTGAAATGATTGGATGTAGAAGTTTTGTGGCGGGAACAGGTTCCACCTTACTGAAAGAGTCTTTGATTGATTAGTTGACTGTTCTTCCTCCTATTTTCAGAGACCACAGAGTGGGTATTACTATACGCGTGCGGCATCGTGTTTCCCCCAAAAAAAGACAGCTGTGCCTTGAAGGACAAGGGGTAACACTTTCACGAAATCCACACCATACCTCGAATTTTTTTTCTCAGAGATTTCAGGGATCTGGGGGTGTACCATGGAACTATGCAGCGCTATCTAGTACTATGTGGCTTCAGCTGGTTTTCCAGATGCAGGCACTATCCGCTGCTCGTGCAGTCCCCCAAATCCCCATGATACCCGTTGAAGCAGCCGAAAAACAAGCGAACGAGCTCAGGGCCGAGCTCGCGACACTGACAGAGTCGCTTGAGCACGATCGAGTCCGTGTAAACGATCCCCAGGCCGCTGTCGACACCGCTGTAAAACAGAAGGATCTCGCGGCCCAGGCTCGCGACGCCGTGGAGAAGCAAACCTCCGAGCTTAAAACCGAGATTGTACCGTTAACGGAAATGCTTTTTCGAGAACGCAACTATACATTCGCTCTGCAGATGGCGGCGGACAAAGAAAAAGCGAATCGCTAGAAGGGTCCGTGGACAGAGAGAAAGAGGCCCGGAAGCAGGAGCTGCAGTCATTCACGAAGGCGCGCCAGACACTGGTCAATACGCTGTGTTAACATTTGAGCCTTGGGCGACGCGTCCAGTCAACAACGCTCTCACGGGGCCGCTGAATCATTTCCCGGTTACGTGTTTTCCTCTCACTGGTTTTTTGCTACGAACTACGTGAGAGGTATGTCTCGTTTACTTGTACAGTTACTCTACACATTACTTATAATCCTATCAGCCTGTCACAGTTGTTGTACAGATCACCGCTGTTCACATGCCGTCAACCACACGTTCGACCTGCGCGGCGGAAAACGCGAATACGCAAAGGGCGATCTTCGATTTACATACAGTGATGGGCCACCGCACAACCACAATGCAAAATTTGGACTGAATGATACAGCTACTTCAGCCCAACGCGTCCCACACTGTGGCTCAGACTACGACTCCCGCTCCCACTGGATCACAGTCTCAGACATCTGGTGAGTCTTTTGAGAACCTTCGGTTTCCATGGTTGATATTGTCGTCCTCGCCTTCAGATGAGGCCGAATGCATCTCCCGTTGTCACTCAACCTACGACTGACGTTGGTTCGAAACTCCCACCATCTGGTGAGCGCGTCCCCACAGCCGAGTCGTCACTGTTGATCACTTTTCCAGCTCCTACCCCCGTACCCATCACCTCTTCTCCGCGCTTTTCCCAGGAAAGCCCAGGTAGGTCACATCGACTTCGTGATCAAGAGGTTGAATCTAAACACACACTGTAATCCCCTCCAAGCGCGCGAGAATGGAGGGCCCGAGTCCGACACCGACAAATGAACTTGACTCGTCAGCCACCAAGCGCCCGCGCACAGAACCTAATTGTGTTCAGGTCCCGACTATAGGCGCGTCTGCGATCGGATCCACTAATTCATGTTTGTATCGTTCCCCCCATTCCCCGCGCCGTGCTTGTTGATTCAAATTTCTCCGCGCATACCGCCTTTCACCGCACCACCTCCGACATCTCCCTCGAGGCCTCAGGGCCAGCCTTCGTCCCACCCGATTGGCTTACCCGCGCAGCGTCCGCTCGCACCTCTTTCTTTTTATCCGTCGCTTCCGCGCTCGTCAAATCGGGCTGCACGGCAGGGTTGATAGTCCACGCTTTTTTTTTCTTGTCCTTTCAATCAATGCCAGACATTTCTTGGTCTGTGTTGCGCCTTGTCCTCCACGGCATAATATTCTCTGGACAATGAAAAGAAGCAGTGAGAGGACGATTGATCCTCATGCACACACGTCAAGTTATAAATGCGCAATGAGTGGTCGTACAATCTCCATTCTTCTTCATTCGTTTCGGCTTCTGCTACCTCGGTTTCACTCCTTCCTCATTTTTTCAAAGAGATCCCATCCGTTGTCGATGTTCATGGTTCAAATTGGGATCTAACATATAGAGGGTTATGATTTCAGCTCCGCTTATGTGTTCCTTCATGGATCGGGAAGCTTGGTTGTCAGGCTAAGCGTATTGGGGAGAGGCAATGGGAGCCACCGCCTGGCGCTCCTTCGATGAACGTTTCAACTTGAATGAGAGTAGTACAAATAGGCATGGTTAGGATGCTCCGCTTCGAATCAGATATTTCATACGGTGCTTTCTTCCAGATTTTGGGGTATCTTCTCTGTTTCACCTGTGTATCCAAATAGGTGTTTGAGCAGTTATTATTGGTCATTCTATGGCGCTTCAAAGCTCCGTTCTTCAAGTTCGGTGTCGCGAAGGACCAGCGACGCTCTTCTCTCAAGACTTAAACTCACACGGTGACAGAATCCGCAACACGGCCGACAAAATTATTCGGCTTACTTCGAAATTTATCCTCTTCCACAATTATGACGGTCTCCGTTTCCTTGAATGTACAGAATCGAAGTAGACTTGTTCACTCAAACCTATTGTCGCGTTGTGTTGAAAACTTGCAACTCGACTCCATTGCAGACAGGACCTCATGAACGGAGCGAAAAGAGGAACGAATCTGTTTTTGCTCGAGGATGCAGCTGTGATGATCCGACGTCTGAACTTTAACTTGTAAACGTTCCGTTCTTATTTAATTGGCATATGTTCGATCACTTTATGTAAGTAGCTATAGGAATCCTCAGCATATCCCAATTTTATAACTGGATTTCTAGAAAAAATCAGGTTGTTTGAAGCGGTTCTTTGCATGACTTGGCTTGAAATGAACGTGAGTCAGGAGAAATTACAGACTTCGGAAGACTTCCTTGACATACTAAGCGAGGATGACGGCCGGCGGCCGAGTACGAATGCCGAACGCGTGCAGCCGGTTTTCATGGAGGGTTCAATTTCGAACCGATTTGCCGTCTTGCGGATCAGACAAACATCGGTCTGCGCCGAAGGGATTACGCGGCCTCGGCGGGAGGCTTTAAATACCTTCACATTCCACATTCTTCCTCATCGATAAACGAGCACCCATGGCACCCCCTCCAAAAATGAAATACGGTGTGTCCTCCCTTTCGTCTTAAAATCATATACCGATGCCGTCCAATTGCCAGTTCGACTTGGAACTTCAGGTTTGAAAGTCTCCAGAATTATCCTTGGCTGCATGTCATATGGAGACCCGAATTGGGGCGGGAATTGGGTCCTTGATGAAGAGGAAGGGTCGAAACATATCAAAGCGGCGTGAGTCGAAATCCCCTTGGCTCGCCGAATTCATCCTGAATTGCTCAAAGCTACGACGCTGGAATCAACACCTTCGATACTGCTAACGTATGCCCGTGACCCAAGGACCCACACATCCGACTGATGGCGTTTAGGGTTATTCCAACGGCCTCTCCGAGGAAGTGCTCGGTCGCGCGATCAAGAAACACAACCTTCCCCGCGATGAAATTGTCGTTATGACAAAGCTCTTCATGGCTGTCTCAAAGGATACCGCAGAGATGACGAGGACGGTCCCGGATCTCGATGCCGCGGGATATGTGAACCAGTATGGTCTCAGTCGCAAGGTGGGTTTCATCAGAATTCAGTTGCGCGGGTGTAGCCAAGTCTGAAGCGACCGAATAGCATATTTTTGACTCGGTGAAACATAGTCTCCGGCGTCTGGGGTTGGACTATATTGATGTCCTGCAATGTAAGACTCGCAATTGGTCTGGCCCGTTCCAGATACTCATTACCTCAGGTCACCGTTTCGATCCCAATACCCCCATTGAGGAGACAGTAGGTCACTCGCTGCTTGGGTGTCAGGTACTTATTATGGGCGCAGATGCAAGCACTCCACGATGTTGTCAAAGCCGGGTGTGTGCGATATATCGGAATGTCTTCTTGCTATGCTTGGCAATGTAAGTCTACCACAATTGCTGGACAGCCTTCATCATGTCTAATCAATCACTCTTACCAGTCCACGCAATGCAGAGTATGTACACCCTTGAACATATTTCACACCACAGCTGAATAATTGGGTTAAAGACTACGCTATTACGAACAAACTGACGCCGTTCATATCGATGCAAAACCACTACTCGCTCCTGTACAGGGAGGAAGAGCGTGAGATGTTCCCAACGTTGAAGGTAGGATTTCCGCTCCGTTGTATGGATCTCTGCACTAACTTTGTTCCTCAGTATTTCGGCGTGGGTTCCATCCCATGGTCGCCCCTCGCGCGCGGCGCCCTCAGCCGACCGCTTTCTCAGCAGTCCAACCGCGCGGAAACGGAATTGTGTGGCCTTAATTCTGCATCCATATATTCCCCGCTGATTTCATCCGTATAAGTTTCTCAGCCAACCTGTACACCCAATCGCCTGCCGGCACAGCAATTGTGAATCGGTGAGTATGAATCACAATGAAGACCTGCAGAAATAACTCTTGATAATCAGGGTCGAGGAGGTTGCCAAGAAGCGAGGAATTAGCATGGCGCAGGTGGCTGTAGCGTGGATCTTGTCGAAAGACGGTGCGATTTCGTGCTTCATGATTTTCTCATTGTATGAATTCATCTTGTCCCAGGCGTCTCCGCTCCCATTGTCGGAACGACTTCTCTCGCTAATCTCGCCGACATCGTTGGTACGCACATCTTACACGCAGTCGTCATGGACTTGCTGACCAAGAAAACTTTCCTCAAGGTGCCATTGATATACAGCTAACAGAGGAAGAGGTCAAGTTCTTAGAGGAGCCGTATCAGCCAATGAGTGTGGTTGGTCATCAGTGATATGCAGAGTGGATGGTTCGGACCCTCATCCTATCCTTCACTCTGCGATTTTAGGCACTTGGAAATCAATCTTTGTCCAGTAAAATTCTCATATATCACAGCTGCTTTCGTCACAGGAAAAATCCGGTAGCTCAAGCTGTTTGAACTTTGGACTGTATAATCAAGCGACATACTGACATTACATATTGGAAGCTACCGTTCGCTCCCTGCGAAGGGTGGGTTTATGGTCACCACAGAACTGGTTGTGTCAAATGCTGAGGAAATTCCTGATATGTATGCTGACTGACACCTATATCGGCAGTGTCACTCAATCAAGCGAATCCTTTGTTTTGTTTCACGGGCTAACCCTTGGGAGCTCAAGATTGGACGATGCTGTGCGAATACAGTCTGGTGAAATGATATAAACAACTTGGTGGTGTTATCGCTCTGGCCTTGACTGCATTCATAAACCACAGTTATTCGGTCTGGAGCCCTTCTGAGCTTTCTGTCACCCCCAGTGGAACGAACTACTTCCACAGACCCATCGCCCCCCCGCATCGTCGTCATCACTTGTATTCACCTCATCCTGCCGTCGAGTCTATTTTCCGTTTCGAGCCTGGGGGCAAGGGGGTTCAACACGCCGGTGGACGCGATCTGAAGTTTTCTATTAATTCAAGCTTTTCTTTGGTGCTAAATGTGGGTACCTGCCTCGCGTTGTTTGCATTCTTTCGGACGGTCTGCCCGATTTCCTTGTATACCTTTTCTTTGTCTTTCTCGCTTGCACATTGAAACCCAAGCTCGCGTCCAACCGGAAAATTCCTGGCAGCAACTCATGTAGTCAACTTCCGCGCTGTGAACGCTGTTGCGGCCCACATCTCATGTTGACTCGCTCCTCGGGTTTAAAATGGTCTAGAACCTAGTGGTTAAGATCGATAAATTTTTGAAGCATATTAATGCTGGTTCACGGTGAAGTCGATGCTGCACCGAGCCTCGGCGGCGAAGCAGCCGCGAATATTCTTTTCGCATTCGGAAACCAGATCGGCTACGAATAGCTCGGTTTGTCTCGCGGTATTATTGAGTCGTCCCCACAGATTTATGCACCTCTTCCTGCGCGTGCAACAGATATAGGATGATGGGGACCATGACTGCTTGCATCATGACTGCATTCTTGACTAGGGGCTTGCACTTCCTGAAGAACTTGAATCCGTCGTCTTGTACTTGAATAGGGGTTCGGGCAAAATAACTGGCCTATTATCGAAATATCATAATAGTGCCTTTCCTGCCAAGAGTATCGACGATATATAGTCTCCCAACCAATCTTTTAATATACAAAGCGAGCGCAGCTCTCCAAGGCACATGAGCTTCCCAGAAACTACCCCATCGATCAATTTTGGCGATTCTTGGTGGCTTTCTTCCCCGTCTTTGTGGTCTTGCCCGCGGTAGCGGCGGCGGCATTCGTTGCCGCTGCTGCCGCCGTGTCGGTCACCGACGCTGCTACTGCTGTGTCAGTGACAGACGTTGGGGTCGCGCCGGTCACCGTCGCTGCGGCCGCCTCCACTTGGGTTATCGTGGCAACTACATGCTGAGTTCAGCCCGGAGCACAAGGAGGATATGGAAATCACTGCATTCAGCGGCCATCTAGCCGCAAAATGGCATAGCCGCCCCTTAGTCATAGCCAGAGCTAGCCGAAGCGTAGACGGAGTTAGCTGTAACTAGTCGGCTAGCCTGACATAGCCGAAGCGTAACCATAGCTACCCAGATTTACCCGAGGCCAGTCAGGGCCTCGACTACTTATTTGGCGGCTGAATGCAGTTGAATCAACAGTGAATGACGCACGAGGTCCCAGCAGCGAATCGACGACGGCGGTCTCGAAGAAGCCCACGCCGGCATTGCCCAGATTGATGGAGGTGAGACTTCCGTCCTGGAAGGCGGCGTCGGCAGCGGCGTTAGCCGCGTTGGTGTCGTTCTAGCGGTCAATGAGATGAGCATAAGAAGAATCCGTGAGGTGGGACACCCACAATGTTCTGCGCATTCTGGGCGACGACTGTGCCTCCGGAGGAAAGGATGGTAAGCGCCTGGTGATTCTGGGTGAGACAGGCGGAGACTCAATGGTGGAATAGGCCGTACCGTAGCAATGGCATCCTGTACCGCCTTCTTCAGGTTGACGGCCTGCTGAAGGGTGAGCACGGCACCGGCGGCGGTTGTCGAGTTCCCCCCGAGGTCGGCAGAGTCGTCCTGGCCCGCGAGGTTATCGATGGGGATGTCGATCGCAGTTCCCGTGGCGGTCTACGCTGGGGACTGTTAGAACGAGGACGAACCAGGAAGAGTGGAACCTGCCTTGATTTCGTCGATGAGGTCCGCGGTGAGCTCACCACGCGCAGCGAGGTATGTGATGTCCGCGAGCACCCGGTCACGGCGGAAATTCTCGACAGCTTCGTCGCGGCTCTCCAGCGTGGGGAAGAAGTGGCGCGACGCGAAGCGGGGGCGCTTGACCTTGGCTCCGTTGGTGGCCTTCGCGGCGGCTTTCGCAGCCTTTGCAGCGGCATTGCCTGCCTTGGTCTTCCCGGTAGTGGCGCCTGTCGCCGTAGTTCCTGCAGCCGCACCAGAGGAGACTGCAACAGCGGCGTTCGCTGTAGAGCGGTTAACTGAGGCTCTAAACAAGCGGGGGAGGCTGCTACCCTGCGTTACGGCGACACAACCACCGAATGGCCCAGCACCTTGGGCCAGAGAAAGCGTGTTATTAGTGCCTCCGTTGTTAATACGGATGAGACATGTCGCCTTGTCCGTTCCTCCCGTGCAAGTGGTGCCGGGGGGGATTTGTGCAGAGAAAGGCACATTTGCGGGCCCGCCGCTGAAGAGTCATGAGAGAAGTGAAAGGCGAAAAAGAGAAACTCACTGCAGGATTCCGTTCGTACCTGGAGCTTGAACGAGAACGGTTGCCGGGACCCACGTCGCACCAGTGGCATCCGTGTTCACCATGGCCGTGAACGGCCCCCCGCCGTCCGCGTTCACTTGATGCAGCGTCATGCTCACAGTACCGTTAGTACTGAGAGATGGTAGAATGCCTCCCCCTTGGGAGACGGCGTCAGCCAAAGCTGTTGCAATGTTGATGCTACCGCCTTGCAGAGTAGCGCCACAAGGATCTAGCAAGCTGCCTCAGTACACAATGGCTGAGAAGGAGAGTAGCCAACAAACCGTCTTTGAGGTTTTTCAACACCTTGAAATCACAGTAAGAAGATGTAAGCAAAGCAGAGGGAATTACATACGGAGGTGTCAAGTTGAAATGGCTGCTCAGTGGTCCCAGTTCTGAGCGTGTTATTGGCTATACGCGGTTAGCTCGAAAAAGAAAATGGTGAGTGCAAATCAACTTACTGACGCCGAAGCCTGTGGTGGTCACACCATTGGCACCAATAACCGAGGTGATGACGACGTGTCCGTACGCAGATGCGACACTAGTGAGGAGAATAGCAGGAGAGGTCCTCATTGTTTCCGACTGGAAAGAAAAGGCGAGTATGTAGTTGAAGGAAAGTGACGGGTTGGCTGCCTGGCCGTGTCGGAAGAATCAATTGAATGGAAGGGAACGCAAGACGGAAGAGCAAGAGAGAAACCCGGCTGCCAGCGGGGTAGTTCGGGTGAAAGGGAAGGGAGATGTTGCCAGAGCGAAAAATTCAGAGGCCAGGCTTATAAGGCTCATGTTGACCTGGGAACGAATGAAGTCCAGAACAACGCTCTGGATTTCACTTGTTCATCTGCGTGTGCGCGTAGGCTACCGGGTTCAAGATTATCCCTCATGGCTCTAGACCAAGTTGCTTGGCGCGATGTTCGGAATCCATATTGGGAACGGCAATTTCCAATTTTTCATTCAACGAATCAACGTCACAATTGATGGGATGAGATCTTTCAAACCTGTGAGACGCGCCCCGAGAAAATCAACCCAAACAGATCCACCGGTGTGGTGGAGAAAGAATCAGAGCATTCGTCCGCTTTTGGAACGAGAATAAACAAGCAACATCAACGGCAAGCATTTCCGCGGCCGGTTGCTTTCTACTTCCTCTTTCAAGTTTCAAATCGCTTCAACGACCAGTTAATTCCCCCACCACACTAGAGACCATCAAACGAGAGCTCTTGGCAGGCATGGGTGACTGGGTCACAGTTGCTGCATTGCACAGGTTTCTAGCTTAAACTCCTGCTTCAAGCCATCCGCCGATCCAAGCGGCGTGCTAATCGATCTTACTCGAAGTACTAGTATCATCTGTGTATCCGAGTCGGGATCTCAGGCAATTTCAAGCCTTCACTACCTTCGACAACAACGGCCTGGTTTCGTCATTTTTAGGGTGTTTTTGGCGAGCGGCTTTGGTATCACGCGTACAAATTTTCGGCTTATGTTGCTTCCCCAGTTTCCCTGACACCCTTGTGTTCAAACGGGGCTAGGTGGCCTTGGTCGGGCGCGACAGCTACCCGTGGCGCCTATCGTCGAAAATGGTAAACTATTGTCCATTCGCACCGCTAAGTAGGTGAGAGTGGCAACGATATGGTAGATTGTGAATATTGATGCCTCAATTCGAAATACCGAACTACCACCCTGCGAAATTGCTTCGAAGTTGAGAAGGTTGAAATGTGCATGTATACTCGCTGCTCGGTGACGATTTCTTGGCCAGCCTTCTCGTGCGTCGCCGCTTAACCTCAGCTGGATGAATAAGCTCGAGGCGGAGTCGGGCGGCCTGGGATTGGTGTGTGGAGGAGAAGAACGAGAAGGTGACAACATCCATCTGATGCACTCTGCGCACACGCCTTCGCGCACCGCCACTTCGTTCCGGTATCCAAGAGTCTAAGACAAATGAAGCCATAACTGCCGTCACAGGCGAACGGGCTGGGTGAAATCCTTGACGCGTCGGACTCGGGATTAGATGTACCGGTCAAAGACGTTGCCAGTGTGCGTGCGAGTCAAAAATAGGGCTGCACACCCGTGCCCGTCGCGACGGTTCGACGGGACGTCTCGATGGTCCAGGACACGTCTAAATGACGGCCGTGCCCGTCGACGGGACGGCATGTAGCTATCTCACACGCTCCATTTAATCGAACAGTGAGTGATACCTACGAGGATACATACACGCTGTCGAAGTAGCGAGTAAGCTGCCTGTGGACAGACAAGGTGGGTCGGTCGTCCGGAAATGGGGTGCACGGGTGAACGATAAAAGCGGTGGGGTGGTCCCGGAAAGTCGTGTAAGTGTAGAGTAAAAATCGGGTGAAGATAGGGGAATGTGCCGTGCGGGCGTGGAGTAAGACTGTAGGGTGTAATGGGCTGGGGTTCGTGATAATCTGTTTCTCGGGTACTCGGTGTTCACTGGCGACGTGCTCGCGTTGAAGCACTCTGTCACTGGTCGCGGGGATGCTCGTAGTTCGTGTGTAAGAAGGTAATGATTGGCCATATTTACGTACAAAACAAATAATCGGTCGTGAGACCGATCGATCGTAAGGTACTATTTCCTACTGGCTAGCCGGCCACCTTAGCAGTGTCGGCCCCCAGCACTGAGAGACTGCCCATCGGGTGCCGGGATATGGGCCAGGAAATGAAGGTATGCATCCAACAGTCGGTTGGAGGCTTCGTTCGAATTTATTAATGCCGATTTGGTGCTCACCGAATTTAATTTCGGCGATAACTCCGAAATGGCGATAAACACCCTAACCGGCCACCCACCCAAATGCTCCCTTGGCGCACCTACTATTCACCTCAGGGCATCCCAAGTAATTTATATGATAAATATCCACTATTAAATCATGGTACACTGCATATCCGAGGTCTATCCGTGATATGAGTATTGGACTTTCTGGCTGGGGAAATGGCCAAAATGGGGGTGTTGACAGAATGGGCCGGCCGCCGACGCGCAGGACATAAATATGGCCCAAAGTCAGATGAAATCGTCTTTATAGGAAGTATTTGAACACATACAAGCGTCAAGTCCGTCTCCATACGCCTATGGCCCGTCCATCAATGTCCATCTTCATCTGCAGATGAAATTTGGTGATTCTAGATAGTGGCTCGCGGTGCGGAAGAGAGAAAGGATATAAAGACCCAAAAATTTGGGAGAATCCAGAGTGGCATATTCTGACCGCGCTAGCAAAGTTTCAGAGCCGTCGGAGATGTGGGTGGTTGGTTATTGAGGGGGCGAGATTGAGTGCTTCGAAATTACCGCAAGGTCTTCTTCCGGCTACCAGGGGGCGGGAAAGAGGAGTTTGGAGGCAATTTATAGTTCTAGGTCATTGCGCCGAGCGTAGCGATGGAAAAGCGCCCCGAAACTTGCGAATCGGCGAAGATTTCGTGGAGAAATATGATGTACATCAGCGTGGACTCGGTTCGGAGATAAGGAACGGCATTGATCCCTCATCATATTGATCGGAAACCTGCCGTAGCCTCTGATCGCCGCGCCCAAATCCATCCAAATCTGACACACAGCATTGTCTTACCTCCCGTTCCATCCCACTGAGCGAAGTTTCCAATAATTTATGCCAAGGCCTCTTATTTCAAGCGAGTGGCCGGTTGGCTAGTCTGGCCGGTTACCCGGTAGGCAATAGTACGTGTGTAAGCGGGGGAAAAGAAAAGGCAATGAGTGGGGCATCCACAACGCATGTAGACTCGGTATCTCAATAACGTCTACAAATGGATTAAGTCTTCTTCCCTGGCACCTTGGGCTAATGTCTTCAGATTTGGTGTACAAATTCAGAGTCAGCATTATTTTTTCTTTTCTTTTGAGAACTATTTCGTTCTGCTTATGTCTGAACTGCTCAAGGGCGGAGTGAATATACGGTCAAAGCTACCTTTGGGGGTCCTTGTCGGACAAAACCCTTGTATTTGCGGGGGATGGCCAACAATACATAGAGATCATTAGGGATACTTAGGTAACAGTATCAAAACCTCGAGATCCCGACATTTCTTGATGTTTCTCTAGAGATTTTCAGAGATCCTGAAATAAGGCCACAAAACTAATTCAGCTTTGGTACACTTTGAATTATGAAATCTTCAGCTATATACAGAGATCTCAAGTCGGGATCTCAAATCATCGACTTAGCTTGCAAATATGTGCATTCGAGATCCCAAGCTTGCTTTGATTTATGCGTTCAAGATCCCGACATCCCAGAGTTAGCAAGGTCGGGATCTCAAGCTCCGCAGATCACAACCATGTGTGCGCCTGCAGGATGCCAACATTCTTGGCACCCACATCTCACATGCTATGACGGCATTGTGGGGCTGCTTGAGTTTTCACCCATCATGCACCACTCACACACCATAAGATCCACAAGGTGGCTCTCACAACACACTGGTTGGAAAATTCAAAATTTTCTGCTGAATTCTTAGTGAAAAATGTTGTTTTTTTTCCATCAATTTTCAGCTGGAAACTAGGTGGAAAACCCAAAACATTTTCACCACTTTTCTGGTTTGAGGTGAAAAACTCAAAAGAAAGTTGAAAAGTGGTGAAAAAGCTTTCAAAATTTCACCATTTTCTTCAGCGGAAAATGTTTGAAAAACAAATCATATTTTTCACTGTAAATTGTGCTGGAAAAATTGAATCTGCCAACCAGTGACACCCGTTTTATTCCGGTTTCAGGAACAAAGCTTCTTGCTCATGTGAGATTTGTCGAACACTCTGTCATCCCTCATGTCTGAACCTCTCGAGAACCTCTGTGTCGTGTTGGGAATCCTCAAACATAATGTTATTCGGACCTTGTGCACACAGCAGGGTGCGGAAATGCAGTTCAAACATCAAATCAACGAGGTGTTACAGTTTTCTGCCACTACCCAGATTGTAAGTTGGTTTGTTTTTTTCAATGGCACCACAGCCTCTAAAAGCTACAGCATCGCAATATCATTCCTGCGGTGGAGCTCAGAACGGCGGAGCAAAGCCTTGCCGACATGATTAATGCTCTCAACGATGCCCGACACCAGTCCTCAGATCTTCCGAGAGCGCCAATCCTAGTTTTCACGTCATGGACCAGCTCTGGGGGGTGGTGGTGGGTGGAAATCGACCCCAATGTTCTTGCACCGGCACTGGAACTCCGAGGACCCACTCATCTGCAGAATGTCTCCAATGTGTCCTCCAGGACCATTCAATGCCATGCACTCGAGTACGGGCTGGTGGAACCTGGGATCCCTGTTCACACAGATATACAGCAGGCAGACAGCTCTGTTTCGTGCACCTATACCTCAACATGGATCTCCCGGCTTGTTCAGTGTTTGCTTTATCCACCGCACCCCATACATGGCTGCAGGGGCCAACTTGCTCTGGCACCATGATGGGCAGCACGGTTCGCTCTCTCTTTGTTTTACCCCCTTGCACTGCATTCACGTGTTAACACAGGCCTGATATGCTTCAAAGTTGTGATTCATTGCTTTATCGATGGTAAATCCCATCTCATTACGGGCATTCGCGCCAGCAGCAACAATCGTGCTCAGATGGTCCTGAACCTTTTCTGCAAGGCAGTCAATCGCTATGGCCTCCCCAGTCAAGTCCGTGGAGACCACAGTGCTGAGAACATGCTGATTGCTCTCATGATGGAAAACGAACAAGGTGTTTCCCGTGGCTCCTACATTTGGGGACAATGTGTCAATGATGTTACAGTTTGCGTCTGTAGTACTTTCCTCACAAAAGTTGTTCCATTTCTTCACATACACTGAAATTGTTTACAAACCATTACTGCAACTAGTGCTGCTGCGACTCATAAAGTTGAGTCATGACTTTTTAAGTCGACTTAATATCTGTTTTGACTTGACTTGACTTGACTTGGTCACAGTCAAGTCACTTGAAGTCACTCAAGTCGACTCAAGTCAGCCAAGTCAATTGTTTTTAAATATATATTAGAAACCAGTCAGTAGCACAATGTACATAGATCCAAGTCAATAAACAGCATTCAAAATATCAAAGCTGTATATACTAGTATCAATCAACATCTTCTTCTGGCATTTCAGTGTATCCAGTGGCTGCCAACTCGGAACTATCTGTGATCAGCACAGCATTGGTATGGTTGCAGCGTTTAGTATCAGTCTCAGCTGACAAGGAAAACACTCTCTCCGAAGGCACAGAAGTGGCTGGGATAGGAGCATGATCAGCAAAGAGACAGAATATTCTGGGCCATGTCATCCTTCCATGATTATAAAAAAATGAGTGTGAGTTACTTCTCTGAGACAGCTGAAAATTTAGACTGCTTATTTGTTTAAGTTTGCCTTATGTTTGAAATGGCTGGTACCCAGCTCAGAAATATCAGCCATTTTTTCTGAAAGTAATTTCTATGGTGTTTTTACCATTTAGACTAGTCACTTGCTTAATTTATTGGCAGTTCTGGTGGCCGGTGGCTGAAAAGCACTGGCTTTATGATTGTGTTTGTTGAAGTTTGTCTCATGTCCGAAATGGCTGGTACCCAGCTCAGAATTGTCAGCCATTTGTTCTGTAAGTAATTTCTATGGCTTCTTTACCATTTAGGCTAGTCCCTTGCTTAATTTTTGGGCAGTTCTGGTGGCCGGTGGCTGAAAATCACTGGCTTTACAATTGTGTCTGCTTAAGTTTGCTCAATGACCAAAATGGCTGATACCCTTAACTGCCAGCTATTTTTTTCTGTAGGTAATTTTTCTCATTGAACACACTTTTTTTGGCTTAAACCGATTTGAACTTGATAGTTTAAAGTGCAGCTCAGTTTGAACCAACTTAAACCACCGTTAAGCCTGGTCCAAACAGTTTAAACCATTTCTCGCTTTTAAACCTGTGGGGTGGTCTAAACCACCTACAACATTGGCAATGTGGTGGTTAAATCTTAGACCACCCTGTTGCTCACCAGTTGATGCCACAGTTGTCCCTTGTGCAAACCTTTGTCATTCTGGGCCCCAGTATTTGGTTAGTGGGTGGTGGTGCGTTATAGAGGATAGATGTAGTTGTGGTGGATTGCTGGTATAGATGAGAAAGCGAAGCAGGATTGATATGGACTGGCAAAATCGGCACACTCTGCTGTGTTGATCACAAGTAGATCCACTACCATACTGACAGTTACTAAGCTTTCAAACCAAGCTCAAAGGCCAAGATCCAGTTCATTCTAGAAGGGACAAGTATTGCTATGATTTTCACTTTTACTACTCAACTCAAGTCTACTTGAGTGACTTCAAGTTGACTTGTGTTGACTTTGCAAGTCGAGTCAAGTTGACTTGTGACTTGAATTGACTTGGCTCAAGTCGACTTGAAGGCCTTTCGAGTCAAGTCGCGGCAACACTAACTGCAACTGACATTGAAATTCATGACACAATTGAAATATTATATTTGTTCTACAGCCCGACATGCATCAAATCACGACTGGCGGTCTCCAACCATTCCAACCTCTTGAGCAGCTCCTCTTGTTTTCCAGTGACACTGGGGCTTTCTTGTGCAAGCTCGCAACAAATGTGCAACCCCTCAGGATATTGACCCTGAGCCTGCAGTAAGTAAATCACACCCAATGCCTCATACAAGTCCATCGTTAATGGCGAGCGGTATATTGTCTGCGATCATTTTGTATGCAACCGGGGTTCCAACACTATCAGCATACTTATTCAAAATGAAGAAGTCCACATGCACCCCACATGCACCCTGGAAATATGCATGCACATCCACCATGATGTTCTTGGCAGGGTTGAATTGATCAGGTGGGAGGAGCTTGACCAAATCTGCTGCTGTGATGGCACCAAACCCAACACCTACTGGTTATTGGAAACATCTTGGACGTGATTGAGGCTACCTGGTGTCTGGAAATTGAATCGTTTATTGTCATTGTCATTATTCATTGTCATCATCATCATCATTACTCATTATTCATCGACATCGATCATCATTCATCATTCATCATCATCGCTATTGCCATCATCTATCGTCTTGGAGTCATCTGGGAAATTAGCTTTCGAGCTTGTACCATCTGGAAATTGTTTATCATTGACCTCATTGAGGTCTTCTGCTCGTCGTTGAACATCACCACCACCACCACACAAAACACTTGCTTGGCTCATAGCTGCAAAGCTTTAAATATATTATTTCCATTGCTTGATTATCGCTCAGGCCAATTCCTGGTGATATCTTGTAGTGAAGGTTCATCTTCCTAGGGGAATCCTATACCTTCCCTTCAACCTATTGTTAGGCTTTGTCAAGGGACTACCACTCATCTGAATCTCAGCTCTTTCATCCTTTGATCAGCCTATTTCTGATTCTTGTCTTATTTCCTTGGGCATCACTGCTTATTTCAGAAAGACTTGGGTTACATTTGGGTGACAATTGGATTGTTTAGGTTTAGTTCAGAGCACATTGTTCATTGCCCCAGGTGCTATGTACCTGCCATTGTTGCAAAGACACACACACACCCATCATCACCTGAGCACTGCATAGGTCAGATTGTGCTTTGTACGCTCTCCTGGAGTAGTTTGTGTACTGCATGCACAAGGATTATATGCATGTGTCATCTTGTTTTCAAAGTGCTCTACTAACAGTGGTGTAAAATAAGGGCACCTTCTCACCAGTGAATGCCACCCAAACCACCAAACTCAAGTATCCCTTCATCATATCCCTCACCTCCCACTGCCATGTACATTTTTGGTTCACCAATACTTGGATGTGGGAAATTGGTATTCCTATTACTTGCCCAACAATATCATCTTCATTTGTTTGTACAAGGCTATTTCCACTGACATTGATGGCTTCTTTAAGACTTTATTTTGATCTATTCTCTTACATTTCTGCATTTTAATATTCAGCCAGAGCTCTTGTCTCCTGCCTTTATGTTCACTTTTGGGACTGGACCACTCCACAAGTTTCCCTCCCTCCCTATTCCAACCAATATTTACCTTTGTCCTCATTCACCTCACCTACCATCAGCAACAATGTCAGCAATGGCCTCTGGGTTGGCTAAACAGCAAGTAACCCAGTGAGAACCCCAACCAGGAGAAACCTGATAGATGCTAGTAACTTGTGTGTTCCCTGAGCAGTAGAATCAACATGGTGTCCTCCATGGGAGACCGTATATTGTAGGTCAGGATGTGAGGCAAAACCCAGAACGAGTCAAAGAGGGTATGATATCCACTCAGGTACAAAACCTGGGGTGTGGATGCAACCTGTAATACAATGAATAGGAAGCAGGGCAGGGTGGAGACAATGCCTATGTCAAGCCAAGGTAGAGATTAGACGAGGTAGAATTTACTGTACATGGAGATTCTACCGAGCTTATATAGGCTTCAAATAAATTAAAGGCAATCACAGTCTGTCGTGATCAGTTCTTGTACCTCAGCATTAAGGAGTGTTAATGCTGATACTCCTGTGCTCCTCTGTGTCTGTCTCTATATTGTCTGAGGACTAGGGGACCCAATGTTCAGGTTTCCTAGTCCCTATCATTGTTGCATCCAGTAGTTCAAATCAATCAGGTCAGTGGTTGAAACCCCGATCAGTTTGCAACCATTCATGCGCTTCGTGTACACCTCTGTCAGTCATGATGCATTGGGGACTAGGATCTGTAGGTATGGGTTCCCTAGTCCCTAACGTCTTCTGTATCCCATGGTGCAGACCCCAGTGGGTCTGCGGCTTTAGAATCTGCAGTCAGGTTTCAACCGTGAGACGGTCACATGGTGGTGTCATGAGAGTCCCATGTCGCTAAGACACATCTGTATCTGTACAGACACGTGGCGCAAAAAAGTAGAACCCAGACAATTCATGACAGATAATACCCTCCAGAATTACCTATCCCTCATTCCTTCACTCCACAGCTTTATCTCCTACATTGCATCATGTATTTTCTGTCTAGTGTAATGGTTATGATCCTGTGCCTCCTGGTTATTTGGGTTGGTGAAGGTCTTTTTTCAAATCCGGCACTTGCCACTTTTGAAGCTTATACATGCTCAACATTGATTTTTGATTTGTTTGAACAGCTGCTCAACCAAACATAATCTGGATCTGATTAAACAGAACCATGCACAGGGCTCCTGATTTACTGCCTGCTAACTGAGCTCAAGAAGTCTATTACAGCAATCAGAAGTACCAAAGGTGTAGATCAAAAACATCTTGTTTTAGGATGTATTTAGAGAATTGTCCACCACTCGATCAGTTTGCCACCAATTTGGACGAAATGTAGATAGATCTTTGGGGCTAATTCATGTGCAATTAGCGATAGAAATAAATTCATAAAAATATAATGTATTGGGTGTAGTGCTGCTATGACTCGAAAAGTCGAGTCACAACTTGCAAAGTCAACTTAAAATTGTGTTCGACTCAACTCAACTTGACTTGGTGCACTTGAGTCACTCAAAGTCAACCCAAGTCGATTCAAGTTGGTGAAGACAGCATATCTCAGATTAATAGAAAGAAAATAAGGTGCTTTTCATATTGTGTGTAACTATATAGTAGCAGTGGCATATTTCATTGATATAGCTACAATCCCACTAACTATATGCTGATCTTGTCTTTCAGCATGCAACCTGGAAGAAAATCTGTTGTTTCAAACACCTCAGTGAGTACCTGCATGACCTCCTGATGGTCTGGCTCATTGGGAAAGACGAGGTGGCATAGCCAGCCCTTGTCATTGTCTTCAATCGGAGCTGACTGCCAATCTACCATGAAGTTCAGCCACAACTTCTTGTAATTAAACTTTAGTATCTGGAGGGCTTCAATGAGGTAGGGACTTGTCCGATTCCATTGCTTTGTGTCTGTTTCCACCGATGATGAGAAGACCCGTTCAGATGACACTGATGTCGCCTGAATTGGGGTGTAATCAATGAACATGCAATATATTCTTGGTGAAGTTGTAATTCCATGATTCTGCCCATGAGTAAATTCAGGTACTCAAAAGATGCTTTGGACTCAATCTTACAGTCCAATAACCAATTATGTCTGTGGTTTGAGGTGAGAGGATTGGACTCTGAATATAGTTACTCATCTCATCGTCCACCCCCCATTCCCCCCATGACACTGAGGCTGTTGGGGCGGAGAAGTCAAGTGCTTGCTGAACATTACAGTACTTGCTTACTGCCTGTAGAAGCCTTGTAGAAATGGTGATCTTCATTCCTCAGGCGTATCTCAGACCTCCGTCGGATCCTGATTGGGAACCGGTACTTGACACCTATATAAGCTCGGTAGAATCTCCATGTACAGTAGATTCTAGCTCATCTAATCTCAGGCTTCTACCTTGGCTTGACATAGGCATTGTCTCCATCCTGCCCCGCTTCCTCTTCATCATGTTACAGGTTGTGTACACACCCTTTTATGCCTGAGTGGATATCACACCCTTTTTGACTTATTCTGGGTTTCGCCTCGCATCCCAACATATGATATACAGTCTCCTAGGGAGGACACTGTACAGTTGGTCTTACTGCTCAGGGAACACACGAGCTACTAGCATCTATTATGTTTCTCCTGGATAAGGTTCTCACCGGGTTACTTGCCATTTAGCCGACCCAGAGGCTGTTACTGACATGGCAAGGAGAAGGGATAGATACTGCATGAATGTGACATTGTTGGACACATTATACATTATGGCATGACCAATCTCAATGGCAGTCAACAGTGTGGAGGGGACGGATGACCGAAGCGTGGAAATGGGGATTTGAGTCATCTCAACCCTTCCACAGTCGGCTTCGACATTTATCGCATTTTATTCAGTTTATTGTCCATACCAGACGATCTTGTGACTAGTGTTGCCGCGACTTGGGAAATCCCGACTTTGAAGTCTGAGTCGAAGCCGGCTTGAGTCAAGTCTTGACTCGACTCATCGAGTCACTCGGGTCGACTTGGACCACCTGAAATGTAAATCAGCGTGTTCAGTGGTTTAGAGTTGAAAAAGCCGACTTTGTGATCCGTGTGACAGCCGCATCACCCCAGTGACCCGCGTGATGCAGCGTGACATTTGAACAAACTTTCCTGACTGCAGCTCATTCTACGGGTCAAAACAGCTTTCAACTTGTTCTATTGTTGTCCTCAGACTATTTGAAGTCTCAAGAAGTAAAATAACAATATTATGCGGCTGATTCTCCTTGTAAAGTGCCAAATATCCCAGGTTTCCCAATGTTTCCTTGGCCTCGAAAAACAGTGTCTGCCGCCTTCCCAGTGGACTTCCCGCCATTGGAAACGTAAGATGGGGTGATAACAAACCTGGTATTCCATACTTAGTCCCACCCCTCCCTCAGGAATATGATATTTCGAAACCGACTCAAGTCGACTCAAGTGACTTGGAGTCTCCAAGTCGGGACTTCCAAGTTGCGACTCGACTTAACGAGTCGCGGCAACACTACTTGTGACCCCAATCCTCTTTTTATTTTCCCTGTTATTTTCTGCTTACTGACAAACATATTTTTCGAGGTTTTTCTTTAGGACTTTATGCTATGAACGACAGGCGCTTGGCCGGCGCTATTCGGACTTCAAGTCTGAAAAGACCCATCACGCGTCCTATCCCCAAAGTCACGGGCAGGGTCTTGCCTTCGCGAACTCAAGGCAAGCCTCGGTCAATCTCCAAGCCACTTCCATATCAAATCCCCTTCGACATCCCTGGGCGTCTTGCTTGGGCGTCACCACACATAGTCTGGTTTCTGGAAATACTTGATAGATTTTGCACTTTACTTTTGACTGTGTACCTTTTCTGACAGGTGGCCGACCGGGCGGGCGCAACTGAGATCCAAGGGATGTAGGTCTGGCAGGGAAGGGTGCTGTTGCGGGCCAGCACCGGGACTGTTGGCGGGCGGTCCCCTCGCTTCTTTTGCGGAGTTCGGACCGAGCCATTGCGAACATTCGCATACCTTGGACATAGGGAGTGATCAAACGTAAGGTTGCCTGGATTTTTGCCTTGACATGGGCTAGTTATATTGTTTTTATTATGTAGTGCAGCCCCGGCGGCCTTTGAGTACGGGTGCGCTGGGTGATGTATTATGTAATTTATTTACGGATCAATGCCAGCACCTTCTTCCTTGCCTCTTACCACTACGTCGGGTGCTCGGGACTGCTTCAAGACGCGTCAATCCATCGCTCAATCATCTCGTTTTCGATCTCTAGTGTTTCTACCTGTCCCCAGGCCCTCTTCTGGAACCTTTTCGGCTGGATTCACTCCAGCTGTCACTTGCTATTTCGGTCGTGCTCTGCACCGACTTCTTTCTCGTGCTTCGCGCAGAGAACCCGGCGATCTCCGAATAAAATCAACAAAACTACGCCGTACCGCAGATTAGGTATAGAACACTTACGTTCTGTACCTTCCTCTGCTACCGTACCCAAACCCAGGTTTTGCCTACAAACCCTGGGTCGCTTACTGTTACCTTGCCCATACGATTTACATCCAATACGTATATTTCATTTATATGTTCATCTCCCCGTTACTCTTCCTAACGGACCCTTTGACCTTCTATGTACGCACAAACTCACCCCCACTTCGTATCCCTACATCGAACCAAACTCGGGGTACTTGCCTCTTCTTCAACAGGATGACAGTGCAAAATAAAATCAATTTACTCACCTTTTCAACTATTCCAGCATTGCCACAGATATCAAACACAATGCGAGCCAGTATCTCACCACTTTGAGAGCCGTGAATCCTGCGAAATGCTAGGAGGGCCTGTCACAGTAGGACCCGGTCCTGTTCCCCCTTTCGCCCCAGCCAATGAATTGTAATAGCAAGGAATGACTCCAGATATCAAGGGGAAACAAGATTTTTCCATGTGAGTTCTACAGTATCTCAGAACAATAAAGACTGAAGTAGAACAAAATAAGCACACCTTCAGTTCAAGCTTGAGCTTTTCGTAATAATTGAGCCATGCATCTAGAATGAGCTTCCAGAGCTTCGTTTGGTGGTAGGTGTCCTTGTCTTGCAATGATTCACGTAAAAGCAAGAACAAATTCCTAAACTCGCGGTTTTCAAGCAAGTTAATAGACTAAGAACAGGTTAATCAACAATGTTCGCATCGGTCCAGGTTGACAACTTACCAGATCGTTAGACACAATCATACTCATAAGGTCGTCTGCGAATGCTGAAATCGTAAATATAGGCCGGTTCAAGGCCTTTTGACACTGCTCTGGTGCAACAATACTCACGGGCAGAGCGCGCATTGAAACCCACAATGTTCAATATGCACACCGAAAAAAGCCCGAAAATGGCCAGATTTCTCATTTGCAGTCAATACCACATTGCCTGCTCAAGCATAATTATTTTTAACTCGGAAATGGAAAACGAAATGTTATTTCGGGTGCACCATAGAAATGTGGAAAAAGGGGAGAAAACTTAAGTTATGCAGACAAAGAGTTCTCGGAATCGAACGGCCGACGGTCAGCCACCAATTGTAGGTATACCTGGAGTTGGATGGAGAACACTAGATGAAAGCCAGTTCTCCCTTCGGACTGTTGACGGTTGCAGATCAAGAACAGGAAAATATCTGTTCGGCATACCTCAGACATTAGAATTCCAACCGAAGACCGGATGAAAATTTATCGGCCGCAAAAGAAGTGGGCAAGTATTCAGCAGGCCAAGGGAATCGATATCATGCGCTAAAGATTGACGGCCTGAACAAAAAGAAATGCGGACCTTTTATACCTCGAGAATCTTCGGCGAGTCTACGTGGCCCCGGCGGCATCACGATATAATTACCCTGTGCCGTGGGCAGCAGCAACTGCGACAAACTGCGATTCACTGTGCCTGTCAAGAAAACTGCGTGTAAGGTCAGCAGTTGAGCCGTATGATGGGCTTCGCCGTCCCGTGGTGTTCTGCGGCAAAGTTTGCGGTGTGGATGGGGATAGATGTGCGGCCATATGTGGCAACAAGTCAAGACTCAAGAGAGAGAAAAGACAAAGGAGATAAACCTACATGGGGTAATTGCACTGCCGAGAAGCCATTTCGTTAAAGAACGGTTAATGTATTACGGTTGACACCAGGAATGATGGGGGTGGAAAGGAAGAAGGCGGGGAGTGGATCGTCTCTTTTGAGCGGGAATGGTACGGCTGATGGGCAAGGTTGAAAATAGCCAAGTGGAGCATCCAGTCCTTTGGGCCGAAGCTGATTTCCGATACACTGGTCCGCCGGTAAACTCCGCAGATAAACTGGGAAACGGTAGGCACAAACGGGAGCCGCCGGCGGGAGTACGGGAAAATGGAACAACACAAACTGATTTGGGGGATTATCCGTTCTCTCAGGATTCTCTGCTTAATTCGTTGACATCTATGTGGTCTCATCTCCTCAAAGAATGTGGTCTCATCTCCTCAAAGATGGCCGCATTTTTCTGTTTCTGTTTTCTGGCTCGAACTTATCTAGCTTTTGTGTGGGATGTTTCTCATGAATGATCCGGCTCGGCCTTGCTGCTGCGGATTTTTTTTTTGGAACCATTCAAATTGCACTCATGTGAAGAAGATCTGTCGAGCGGAGGGAATTCATACAGTACCCAATGGGTAGTCAGAGGCGAACTGGCAAGTACATTGCTCCAATGACCTAATCCGCAGTCTGGGGCTGCCTCTATAGTTGAACAGCCTTCAAGATCCCGTCGCCTAAGGATTCCGTATTTGGTTCAATAGTGTGTGTATGACGGTTGCCTTGATTTTCCCTTGGTTCACATCTTTCTGGTGGTAGGACTGCGGGTTTCTTGGTTAATTTTTCAAACGCACTCCTCCACTGGTCTCGACAATCGCTACAGCTCATGGCTCGAATGCCTTGCCGACTGATATGCATCACGTATGCATCTGTTAGCCATGCTCCCTGCCGTGCTCAGTCCGTACTTGATGTCGACAGGATAAAATTGATTTTATTTATTGTCTTTGTTTTTAGCTCCATGCTCACTGATAGTTTAATTGGAATCTTTCATTCTCATTTCCTGAGCGCAGTGCAGGCATGTCTTGTCTGCTTAATACCTCACGAGGCAACTGCGCAAACATTCCGAGTGCGGTGTCGCGGAGCTAGCCGGAGCCGGTTTTTCAAAAGAACTTAGCAAAACAAAGATGTGCATACTGATTCGTAGCATCTGCTTAATACATGAGGTATATCACCCATACGCCCAGATAAAACCTTTGGATGGACGGACATACAGCGTAATTTTATACAGAGGGTGATTCCTTTTGCTCGCCCGGAACGTCAACCTTCTCCATGGAGTCATCGCGAGTGACTTTTTCGGCGATATCTACCTGCGCAACCTCAGCCTCGTCTCCATCGAATATCCTGGCAATCTCTTCCAGAGTCGGTCCTTTCGTTTCGACATAGAAGATATATATGAACACGAGTTCGAACTATCGTTGGTCAGCACGTCAAGACAGAGATTGCTATGGATATCCCAATACTCACAGCAATCCAGCACTATTACAAGCGTAAGAATATCGAACTAGATCCGTATAAAGATTTCAAAACTCACAGTATAAATCGTGTAGAGCTTCCAGTTGGGATTCAAGTGTTGGAAGCCGAGTGGGTTCACATATCTGTGTGAGGAACGGTCAGTGAAAGCTCTGAATATTCGGAGTGTGGCATGGTATGATGGATTCCGAGCATCCAAGGATAAATCCCAAGATTCCACTATTAATGCGCAACATGGCTGGACGTACTGATTGATCACCAGTGCAACCTGAACCCAGAAATTCATAACCATCAACCCCTTCGCTCTTATCTTGAAGGGCATGATCTCGACGGTGTAGGCCACCAAAAGACCTGACCATGCCAAGGCGTAACTGACACTGAATAGCCAGATAAACGCGATGACTGCACGTCCAGTACCAACATTTCCCGAATCTTGATAGAGGGCAGAACAGACTGTCCAGCCAATGAAACAAATCAGCATCCCTGTCGGATCCAAGTCAGGATTCGAGTTCGACGTTGAGCTTCAATGCTTACCGATTGTGGCTGCAAGGAACAGCGGTCGACGTCCGACTCTATCGCACAGCATCGCAAATGTTACACTGACGATCAAGCTGAGGATCGACAGACCACCGTTGATCCCGAGCTGGGAGTTTGGACTGGTAATACCAACACTATCGTAGACATTTGTGGCGTAATAACTGACGAGGCCGTTCCCACTCCACTGCGAGAAGAGCCCGAGACTGATGATGAGCAATAAGCGATATCTGTTCCCGCGAGTCTTGAAGAAATCGAAGTAGCTGCTCGTTTTCTTGTGCTGAAACTCCAATCGGAGTGTTTCTTTCATTTCGGCGTACTCGAATTGAACTGTGGCGTCGTTGGGATTTCCATTTGCGTGGTATTTGGCCAGGATTTCGAGAGCTTCTTCTTGACGGCTCTTCGAGATGAGCCAACGAGGACTTTCGGGAATGAAGAAGATGAAGAGAAGCTGGATAACCGATGGACCACCTTGAATAATCGTTGGGATCCTCCAAGACCAGGTACTCGGAATCCTCCTCGTGCCGAATGTCAGCCAGGTATTCACTGTGTCAGTCGAATACTCAGTGCTATCTATGGGTAGCGAGCTGGTTTCGTACCGATTGAACCGAGATTCCAGAGGCAGTTATAAATGGCTGTAACACGACCTCTGTGTTGGGGATGACATAGCTCTGTGAGGAGAAGCGGGGCGGAGAGTTGTGCCATGCTGTTTCCAAAACCCATCAGAAAGCGAGCCCCCTTGAACACTAAAAACCTTGAGTATCGAATTGAAAAGTCATACCGCGTTAAGGAAACTCACTTGCAAGATTCTGAGATGCGCCTTGGATGCCTGCAGCAATGATCATGAGAATACATCCGCCAATAATTGCGACCTTGCGACCGAAACGGTCTGCAATAAATGGTCTGAAATGGAAGTTGTTAATATAGTAAGACATCCTGAGAATGGGTGTTCTCACACGATAGGCAAACTCGCGATACTGCCAATACTATACAAGGCCGTCAGGAACCCAAGATTGGAGCCTTGTGGGTTGTCGAAGTAGTCATTCCATTGAGGCAGGATTCGGATATTGTTCAACATAGATCTGCACAAAAGAGTCATTTGTTCGGGAAGGCATATATTCTGGAAGCGAGTGAATGTACCCGTCATAACCAGTCGTCGCAGAGGCGACACAAATGATAGCGGCATAAAAGTACAATTTCCTCAAGCCTGGGTCTTTGCGCCAATTCACATTGGGTAGCACGGGAGCGTCAATAACGTCCGCCTGCGCAACTGCAGAGCTCTTTGGAATCGCTTTGGCGAGGGTGGCTGCCATCGAGACGATGTACAGCTGCTATTGTCCGATAGCTGGTTCTCGCAGACGTAGAGGGAGACAAGACGGGCGTCGAAGGTAAAAAGTCGGTATTCGGGCCTTCTGTTTTTATCAGATCACAGATGCCCACTCAAAAGCCACATCACCATTATTCATCAATTGCTATTTGTGGGGTGACGGAATGCCGCTTCTTTTTCTATTCAGAGGTCGCTTTCCGGACATATGTTGCTCAGCTGGACATCACATGGATTATCCATGGGAGAATATCGTGGCATCGGTGAGTTCGCTGGGCCCAAAAGTTTTTAAATTGGCGGAAAGCTGAACAAGCCGGACGTTATAGTCGCACGACTCGCGTATATCGCTCAATGGAAGGGCTTCTGTTTTTACCGACTCCAAGAGGTTAGGCGGATGTCATCAGAAATAGCGTCGGGCCAGCTGTTCGTCTTGAAGCTAGTGGCCAGATTTCCGCATAACGCCCCCAAAATTTCGACAATCTCACGACCTTTTTTTCATCGCTGGGGGACAGTGGGCTGATGACCTGTGCAGCTCCTGTGGCGATCAAAATGCCTATAGCTAGTCAAGGTTTGGGAGCACACCTCAAGTTTATAGACGGAATATGATTTTCTCGCCTGGAACTACCTGTGCGTTAATTTTCCTTAAGACAGTAGTCGGAGAGAACTCAGCTCTGAAAATATGTCTCAAGCGGCGATGTGCACGAATAACACCTCAGACGGTCATATTGGGTGCCTTACACATGTGGAGAGTACAAACACAATGTCCATTTGAATTGCACAGATTGGCGTAGGTAGCTATCTATGCCTCACCGAATAAGAGGATAGATACGCGACTCGGTGTGCGTGGCACGGAGTAGATGGGAAGTGGGAAGAGCGCGACGGTGAGAGGGCGGGGAGGGTCAAGGCATGGAAGAGAAGATGGAACGGAGCGCGGCAGAGGAATGGGCACGACATGACAAGCCCACCATCGCGCATACATGGGCGCCACTGCTCGTCAAGGGACCAGGGACGAGGGCGAGTGCAAGCACCACGCCCGCTCTACGTCCCGATTGGCGGTCGCCCCTTCTACACACCGCGCAACGAAACAACGTAGGAAGAAATGAAAACGCACCCCTCACTACCACACGTATAACACGCCCTTTTCTGCGCTTGTGTGCATTCGCGGCTGATGTGGCCTACGCCTGCCGCCGCAGGAGTAGCAGGTTTTGCCCGAGGCGCTGCCTATGCGGGGGGGTGGGTTAACGGTATGAAGAAGGAAAGAGGAAGGACGACGCACTGAGTACGCCGCCCCGGTGCTGTTTTGGTGTTAAGTGGAGGAGAGGGTGGCGAGGTGTGTTTTGAGCTCCTGTGGAGGGCGTGGTTGTTAGTTAGGGTATGGGATGGATGGGCAGGGATGAGAAGGAAGGACGTGGCGACCAAGTGACATGAGCATGAATCGGTCAGTAACTGAGTAAGCGCAAGGAACATAAGAGTACGAAAACGCGCAACGAGAAGAGTTTGTGGGTGTGCGCATAGAGAAGAGCCACAGGCTCTCCCGCAATACACTGTGAGTGTCAAAACTCATGAAATTCATAGGCTTGGGATACAAATTTCACAAGTCATGCTCAGTTTGCATGAAAACATATTTCAGGTACTTTGTCTTTCATGTATTTTTTCAGGTGTGTATAGCCATAGCAATAACATGCTGAATTTCACGGTTGAATCCCATAAATTCTTTTATCACGAAAGGGCATGAAATTTCAGTGCAGGCATGAATTTCATGATTTCCCAGGCTGTGGAGCCATGAGGAGCCTCCACCCGGTGGTTCAGCCAAGGTACAAAACTCAGGTCATGACCTCCCAAAATTTTCTACAAGTGTATGCACATGTGTGGCAGGCTGAAATAACAAGTCTTATATACCATTGTAAGCCCATTGATAGTTAGTTAACCCAATTCCTTATCCTCATGCCAAATATCATATCTCACAAAGCTACTAATCCTAATAAATCAGCAATAGATTCAGTTAAGTCCTATCTGATGTACAGCTGTTTTTTTCAGCTCCTGTCTCTTCATGTTTCATTGGTTAATTGCATGGAGTTCATGACCAAAGTATGTGAAATAACTAGCTGGAATGTTACAAAAACTAACTGAAACAAAAGTGCATGACTTTCATTCATTTCAAATGAATTCCATGGACATAGTGGATGGATATTATGCATAGAATGCATGAAATTTTATGTGAATTTCATGAGCTTTGACACACACAGTGATACTCCTCTCCCGCTCGCCCGTTCGCAGCGCAGTGGGACCGGAGCAGGATCGACGGGGTCGGGACAGACGAGGGCGCGAAACACTCGCACTCGCCCCTCCCTTCACGCTTGCATCGCGCCCGCCCGAGCCCGCCCACGCTCGCACCCACGCCTATCCCCACCCGTCTTGCCCCTCATCATACCCTGGCGCCCGCAGTAGCAGCAGCAGCAGAAGAAGAGGAAGAAAGAAACGCTCTCACTCACCACCCCGGATCCTGATTATCCCTCACCGCCCTTGCCCACAGCGCGTTGTCTGTCGTGTTCGACGGGCACCCGTACAGCCCGACCTGCGCTGGGTCGACGCGGTTGTAGAATATGTACTGTGTGCGTTTTTTGTCAGGGTTTGTTGGATAGATACGAAACAAGGAAGGGGGAGAGGGAGAAAAGAAGGGGGAGGGGGGAGGGAGAGGGTGGTACGAAGGAGGGAGGGAGGGAGAAAAGGAGAAGGTGGGTAAAAGAAGAGCAGGAGAGGGGAGGGGGAGGTAGATGAAGTCGTCTACTCCTCGAAAGGGAGGAAGGCAAGGAACCAAGGAAAGGGAGAGACAGAGCACGCATCTGAAAGAGAAGCTGGCCCCGTTGACAAGTCCGAATAGGGATAAAGCGTTCAGTGGCGATCGTCAGTCAGATTTAGCGGCTCGATTTAGCCGTTACGAAAAAAAGGAGCTCAAGAAGCAGAGGAGACGATCGGAACCAGGAGGCAGAATTGAATCGGGGTTGTTTGTAAACCAGGAATTGTATAACATAAGCAAGCGAGAGCAGAGAGCAAGAAACGTCTTGCGAGATCAACGGATCAATCCTATGTTTGTTGATGCATGATTAGCACAACGCGACCTGCTTCCTCCCACCATCGCCGAGCTGCGAACCCACATATTGACCACCCATGCGTCTGTCAATCTGACCGTGATTCCAGTCACTGGCTTCCAGTGTTCGCGGAGTCCAGTCCGTGAAGTGTCGGGTCTTTGGAAGCTCTTTCGTTTTGCTTCCGTTTGTTCGCTCTCGATTGTGCTTTGTCCCCCTGCGGCATCAGGCTCGGAATCTAGATCTGCAGCTTTCCTTTTCTTACTGTATCCTTGTGGCGCCGGCGGAGCCCGGATTTCGATGTCTCACTGTACCCCCCGTCGTTGGTCATCAAATCGAGAGTACTAGAATTTAGAAATCTGTCCTCGGACCAACTTCCTCGGAAGCCGACTGGTGCTGTCTAGACGCGGTACTTTGATAATGGCGCGCTTCGATCTTGAATATGGTGAAGCACAATCCGGCACAAATAGCCTGCTCAATTCCACCACTGAGGCGAGATAGCACCAGAGCTTCTGCAGTGTGAATGTGTTGGAGCCGGCTCTTTGATTTTTTCCTGGTGACCTCAGTTCCAAGTGGTATGTCGCTCCCCATTGCATATCGCTCACATGTATTGCGTGATATTTCACTGTATCTTCGGACCCGAATCTCGGTAGGGTCATGTTTATAATTCCTGAGCAATTATAAACGTGTTTAATATTCCCGGGTCCTCAGAAGGGTGTTTATAAACCGGTTTATAAACAGGGGTGCCTAAAATCCGATTTTTTCGGCCTCTCCATCCCATACCGTGCTGCTGGCTTTATTCTTCGCCTTCCCACCACTTTTCTGCCCTCCCTTATGCTCCGAATCGCGTCCGTACCATCGGCTTATCTGAAAGCAAATCTCTGAAAAATGGCATGATAATGTCCACACCGTCCCGACGCTGTTCAAGTTCCGTGCTATACAGCGAGGAACCGGAAATGTCTTCGTCCGAGTCAACAGCATTGAGTGCTGCCAACCCCGCCTCGCACTCAGGTGTCAAGACACTCACCCAATGTCTTTCATCTTGATCGGGTCGAGGACGTAATGCCGAAAGTCGTGGAGGTCGCCTTCAGGGATGGTGTCAGGCAGAGCTTTGAGTAAGCGGAGAAGAATTTTGAGCTCCTCGTTGTAGTAGGTGACGCCAGAACCGGACATGCTGTCTGGAGGTGCGCGAGCAGTCGATCGTCGAGAGCGAGGTGGAAGCCCAGAACAATTTTTTTGGCAGCTGATAGCCGACGGTTCGGAATCTCGGATGCCGAGAGATTTATAAACCGGTCATTCTGGCCTGACAATTCTCAACCGGGTCTATAAACGCCGGTTTATAAACCGGTTTATAAACCAGCTTTATAAACAAGACCCTAATCTCGGATCTATCCCTTCCCCTATAGTGCCATCCAATTTTTATTTATTTGCACAACCTTTCTCCCTCAGCGACATACAAGGCCGATTTGTTGTAGATACATCTATTGCCGCTTCCTTGTGAGCAATGTCAACACAACCCATGTGTTTATGAATTAATCAGTACATATACAAAAAAAACAAAAAATGAAGTACGAGTCCTGCCATGTGAAGCATCGGCCTCACACCAAGTCGAAATTTTGGGGGGCGTCACACGAAAATTCGGCTGCTGTCGAAATGTCGAACTAGTAACACACCCCCTGTCAATTTGAATGAGAAACCCCAGTATCTGGGTTGCAGTGAACTTGTGTCGGGATGTTTCATTGTTTCAGGGGGACCCAGTCAGGAATTTAAAAAACTTGTTAATTGCCAGGGAAGCGCTCCAGCAAGTTGTCGTGTGGGCACTCCCACTACATATTTATCTGGCCATTCTGGCTTCAAAATGGTGGCTATGGCATGATGCCTACACAAGTAACTTGTGAAAACTAACTTGCCTGCACAGTTCCACATAAGTACAAGTTCTGCACGAACAAGTTAACTTAAGTCAAAATGAGTAAGTTGCATGTTCATAGCTCCTTCATCCATGACCCTGTTTGGTGCCATTCTAGCACTGAATAATATCTCAAATGTGGGTATCCCATGATCCTATGACACTTCAAGGCAATGAGCCTGCAAGCGGATCAAGACCCAAGTTCAAATTCTCGCTGCTACTCACTATCTCCCTCGAACTAACTGCAAGCTCACCAGTTCTGCCAATTTAAATGACATGGAGATGCATCTGATCGCTCTCCGACTTGCCTCACATGGATCAAAGCCTCTGCTGATGCTTCATCATCACACTGTGCACATGGATGCTGAATATGTCTTTCAATCAGATGAGAAGCCATTGTCAGATTTGAAGAAGGGGCTGGGTGGATTGAAACAGCAACAGGAGGTGGATCTGGAAAAGGAGGGTGACCCGGAACCTTGTATATGCGCAATGGTTGATGTAGGTTACGGATCAGGTGCTGGGAAAAGCACCCGGCCACGCCGAGAAGTTGGGAGGGTTATTTGAGTTGGTAGGGTGTCATATTAATGTCATGTCATGTTGTTTTGCCATTGCAATGGATCCAAAGGCTTATCCTGAACTTACCTGAGTTTAACTTGGAGAAATGGGTGAACTTGGCGGCAACTGATGCCATCTGATGGCATAAGTTAGTTTGTTCGTATTAACCCAATGCAACTTGGCCCACAAGTTAGCTTAAGTTAGCTCAATTTACCTTCAGTTAACTTGTCACCTTACAGCTCAAGTTAATTACTAGAGTATTGTTTCACTGGCCCACGCACTTTCAGCTTGTTGGAAAGCTTCCCTTATGGCATTATTTTGCCGTGTTCTATCCCTATAGACCCACATTCCCCTGAGTTAAATTTTGAGGAGAAAGACTGTCTTTATTGAAGAGGACCGGGTTGTCTGACCCAAAGAAATGGGTGAACTGGGGTAACAGATGCCATCTGATGGCATAAGTTAATTTGTTTGTGTTGTTTTGACCTAACTCAATCGGCAAGTTCCTTGCAGTTAACTCGTGTGATTCAGTATTTGACAATACCTGAGACAGTTTTGCAGGTCCCCGAAACATCCTATGGGATGCAAAATATTCCTCCCAAGTGGTGCAAAATCAAGACCTTGGTTCGCAAAGCTGCCGCAGCACACATCCGACCAAGCTTTTCGCTCGCCGCTGCTTACAATCTCCATGGGAGGAGTATGTATCAATCTATTTCTGGTCCTCATGACTCCCTAACTTGTGGATCCAGCTCTTTGTCTGATCCACCTAGCTTGCTGATGGAGGTTGAACTGGTGGAGGAATCCAATATTGAAACACAGCCAACCAAGAAAAGAGGGATTAAGCAGCTGACGGAGGATAATCCAGACGACAAAATTGCCTACACAATGAAGCACTCGGACCCATGCACAGAGATAAGGCTAGATGTCTGGGAGTACAATATGACTTGATAGGGTGTATTATCCATGGAATTAAAGTCGTTAGAGCTCTTCAAATGCTTCACCAATGCTTTTTTGACTTACTTTGGATGTGACTTGGGTCTAACTTAGACAAACAGGCGAACTTGGTGGTAATTGATGCCATCTGATGGCATAAGTTACTTTGGTTGTGGTAACTTGATCTAACTTGGCACGCAAGTTAATGGAAGTTAAACTTAAGTTCCACACAGTCAACACAAGTTACTTGATGCACTTTAACGGTTTCAACATAGATGCATGCTGGGGCAAGCTGTATTCCCATGGAGTAAATTATGGGCCACTGACACGCTACCACCGATGATGTTGAAGTGTTGTAATCCCCTAATGCTCGTCAACATATTAAATTGAGGTGTAACATCTCATCTTCTGATCCTGTGATTCCCAATTGAAAGGATGGCACAACTTAATTGAGGTGCACTTCTATGTTGCAATGAGCATGTAAATTTCAATTTAAACCAAGTATTCCCTGGGTGAAATGGAAGAAATGGTTGATATACAACAGGCTGTGCATAACACTGCCCACAACCTGTACCACAGCTGTCACAGGGCTGTACGCGAACTCCAAACATGGTTTATCCTCTGTGGATGAAACTATGGGAATTGGGTTGTTTCAGCCGATTTCACGTCTCAAATTGTCGCCAGCTCATCAACAGTACTCACCAGGTGGCAGAAATGTGTCCTTTGTGCTCAGCCTGTTCGCAGGAGGGACATAGATTCAATGGAATAAACATTCACAATAGTCAAGGCCACACCTCAAGGGCTTGAGTCAGTGGCATCCCAGAATGGAGGCCACCAAGAAGAAAACCTCTCACCACCTAGATAGCACAGGAACTCAAACAACACTTTGTACTATGTAGCTGTTGATAGGTCTGGGCGGTATGCATAGCACTGAGTTCCGCACACCTATTGATGAAGTTAGGTACCTTATCACACACTCTTCCTCACCCACCTATGCAAATCATGCCCAAAGCCTTTCGACAGTGCCCAAGAATATGAGCGGTGAGGGTTGTTAATGAGTGTCCCACTGTGACACAGGAACAGGAACAGCATGTGAAAGTGTTTCACTGATGTTACCCCCTAGGAAGAATGAGCCATCCACTGACTTGAAGTTCAAAAGTCAGTTACAACATACCTTTGCACCTGCTATTCCTCCGGTGAACCACTCCATATCTGCAATGTTGCAGGGTTATGTGCCCAGCTGGTAGGCTCTTGAAACGGGTCGGTGATTCGGGTAGCAGTCAAATGCATGTCAGGAATAGAATGTTGTAAGAGGTCCCGACTCCTGGGCCATAGTGTAAGAAAATGATGAAAAGAGAGAGTAAGGAAGTGCAGAAAAGTTGTGTGAAGAGGGTGAGGTCATGGGATGCGAATTCGGGGGGTACTGGTGACTAAACAGCCCACTGGGGGTATTACTAGAGTAATGGGCGAGGTACCTCAGTGGTACCTCTGGGCAAAAACCCTGCACTGGTTGCATTGAAATGCTTGCTCAATGTCTACAACAGCAGTACTAGTTTAATGAAGAACCAACAAGCAGAATGTGAGTTTGCTTGATTAAAGCAAAAACATAACTACTAACCAAATCCCAACTGCTTTCCCCTTGAATGGTTTAGACTGTGCCACTGAGTACGGGTCTTTTGAACACTTTAAGAAGGTTCAAGGAGCACAGATAATACAGCCAAGGTTGCAAGGAACACACCTATTTGAGGGTTAAGTCCGAAGTGCAAGGTTTGATTTAGAGTATTAGATCTCTCTGAGCAATACCAAACAAGAGCCTAAGCCAACAAATCGAGTTTTTCAGCCACAATCCCAATCCTAACAAGGTGCTGTGTTCTCAAATCCCAAATAATAAGCCTTCCAAGGCTACTGTAATGTGGTGCCATGTTCTCAATCCTAATAAGCTCTCTCTAGCTTCTTAACCATTTCCGAACCCAAAATCCCAAGCCAACAAATGATATTGAGTTACTTGTGCAAACAAAAAAAAACTTCTTAATGAAGTCAGTCCTGGGTAACAAGTCCCAAATCACCGTTGTTTATCAAGCAGTATCCAGTAAAGGCTACTGCTCTTCGGGACAGAGTTCAGTGCCTATCCATGCCAAAACCTCCTCCTTATATACTGTACAATTATGCTTACAATATGATGATTATTCTACTCGCTGGTATATGAGTAAGATGTCTGTAGTTAATCACGCATAGGTAAATATATAGGATCCTCATGTATTGACCCTTTAGTGCTTGAGTATGTCCGGTGTGACTGTTTCCTGTTTGATTGTATTGACAGTTCCATCTTCTATTCTCGTGTCCCCCATTCAGGACCTTCACTATTGGGTAGAGGAAGGTGCTGGCTTTGAGCCAGTACCTTAATCAGCCCAAACCGCCAAGTGGTTGTGGAGATATGTGAGTTACCGTCCTGACCTGGTTCAAGTAACCAAATCAGGATGGCAACAATGATCAGATAGTTGATAAGCGAAGTCCAACCGCGGCTGGGGTAACCGGCTACTGCTAAACTGGAGTCACCTGATCTGTCGTGCAATGCCACGCTTGTAAATCAAGCACAACGAAGTACTCAAACGCCTCCAACCAAGTCCCCACAGTGGTGCCCCAGATCATCATAGAGGATGATTAATATTGCCCGTGTTGTTTGTAGGCCCTGTGATGCCTTGATTAAGCAGTGATGCTTAATCTTAGCTATTAAACCCTTAATCATGGATATCAACCAGTATGAACTTTCCAGTTGATGCACCCCAGACAGACTTGATTAAGGTCCTCATGCAGGATCAAACCCTGATTATCCATATAGGACTTATGCTAATCCTTTGGAGCGGCGTGCTATGTGATTAAGGTAGAAATCAGCAAATTCCTTGCTATTTCACCCATGGTCCATTTCACAACTTATCAGCATAGATCGTGGTACGAGTGTAAGATTCGATGATTTGGCAATATTTACGATACAAATAAATGCTGTAATGTAAAATAGGGGTGCACTACAGTAGACTCGGAAAGAGGATGTGGACAGATTTCCATATCCTGGCCATCCGACCTTGCAACATCGAGACCCTCAAGTTTCGCAGCATCGAAGAGACAGGGGAAGGTGGATATGCCTGATAGCAGCACCTTTTGAGCATATCCCAGCACACTTGTGCGGACGACGGACTATTCTGCTATTCAGCTTCGAGGTAAAGCGAGAAATGAGACGCCATGGCTTGTACACGAATGCTGTCTGTGCCGATTATGAGATCTGCTTGGTGGACCTCACCATCTTTTAACGTCGGTGTCCCGGCAACTGGGTCGCAGGACACGACTTCCTGGCCGAGAAGTTCAACTTCACCGCCGGCCCGGCGCCGTTATTCCCAATTGCCAGTCGTTTGAGCTCGTCGAGAAGATCAGTCCGGTGACAGTCAAGCCGCCTGAAAGCAACGGTTATAATTTATCAAGCACAGCGAAAGACTGCCGCCACGGCTTATACGACCTCTGAAATCTCGAGGGATGAAGAACAAATGTGTCTGGCCCTCCCCGCCTGATCCGCTAAATCTAACAGTCTTATTTAAACTCATTTAACCATCCCAAAAGGAAACAAATGGAGAAACACATACTCCGAAGAAATCAGCACCTTTGAGGTTTTTCTCCTCATAGCCTGGATACTCAAGCACCCGCATGACATTAGCCTGCACCGTGATCGCTGCCCTAATCTCCCGCTTCATTAACGAGGACTCGAATATCTGGTTTACCAGGTATCCCAATCACTTGCTTGGATTTCCAAAACCAAAGAAAACGAACCTCAACTCGATCCCCTTATCTCCGCAGCGAGACCGCAGCCGCAAGTCCACCCAGCCCAGCCCCGATGACGAACATTCGCAACGGAGCTCGCTCAGAAGGTGGCGATTCAGCCATGAGAGGGGGGACGGGCGCCCGCGTTCCTTAAGAGCATCTATGATTTTCGTGATAAATTCGTCAACGGCACCCAATTCCACGCTTCCACTTCGAGAGTCACAAGACAACTGAATTGTCCATATAATTGCTATTTACGCTCTATTCCTTCCTCCGGCAGGAACGCGAGAAGCACATCAACCTATGCTTGTTATCACGGACACATTCAAGTTACCGCTGGTAAAAATAAACCGTGCGTATCTCAATCATTAATATTTGTGTCCGGTGCCCGGTACTGCAAGCAGGCAGCGCGGTGCAAAGATCAGAGAGGCGCCAACGAGCAGCGCACTACCTGCATATTTGCGAATACAGCCCATTAGAAATGCAATTCACAGCTAAATAAAATGGATAAACGATATCCTCACCGGCAAAGTACCCCACCGCAATGTATCCCAACCTCGAGCCCGCGAACAGACCGCTTATGGCGTTATGGCGGAGGAGAGCCTTTATTCCTTAGCACTTAAATCTACAAAGGTTCTTTGTTGGAGAAAGGAGGTCATACCCGTATAGAGTGGAGATTCCGGTGATGCTCCGGATTGTGCGACAGAATCGCCACGCAATAGTAGCGCCGCCGGCGATAGTAGTCATTATGGTCATGATATTCATCGCCCCTGAGTATTCGTTAGATGCACTTGAAAAGAGGATGAGATGAAGGTTCACACGTCCTACTCCAGAGCTGAAATTGGCAATAGCGACTAGATAGAAGGCAAAGTTGGGGGAGATTCCGAAGGCGATTTCGCTACTGCTGATGTAGGTCAACACTGGGGGCAGGCAGAGAGATCAGAGACAAAGTACGGCGATAGGGGTGGTAGCTTTGGAGAGCGAGCGCACTGGTGATAAGCCCTAGGAATGTCACAAATGTGCAGACACCGAAAACCGACAGTGCGCTGCTGCGAAACGCGTGAAGGCCTAGTAGACCACCCGGTGCCTTGACTGGACTCAGGCGCCGGGCGATGCACTGTGACGGTACTGTCAAAAGCGATTCACAGAATAAAATGTTTGAGCTATAAAACGAACCACATTCGTGATAACCAGCACGAAGAGCAGTATGAGTCCCGGGCTACGCATCGCCCAAGGGAATCTGCGAGATTCTCAGCGCTAGTGGTACGACCTCTTAAATCATTTCACGCACCCAACCTTTACTATGAGCTGCCGCAGAATGATGGGCTGCACAGTGGACCCCAGCGCTCCCCCAAAACATGTCACTCCCAGTGCAAATCCGCGCCGCGTCTGGAACCAGTGAGTGACCACGGTCAGCATTGTGCTGACCATCAGGCCGGAGCCATTCTATGAATCCAGCGTCATCCAAAGGCGAAGGCAGAAAACTCTTGAGAAGGTACGCCAACTCTGAACCCCTGGCAGAGCATGAAGTGCCAGTAGACTTTGCATTGGGGGACGAGAAAAGTGGAGAGGACGATCAGTCCACCGCCAGCGGCGAACGGAGCTCGATAATAGCCAATGTCAAAAAGCCGTCCGACGATGAGTGCCGGGAGCAAAATCATAGCATGCTTCGAACATTCTGGGATTAAGCGACATGACACTGTGTCATGCTATCGACGTATCTGTATCCACGATCTTGAGACGGAAAAGGTGTAATTTTCCATAAAATCAAGAAAAAAGCAAAATAATACTAACATTTCGGACGAAGAGGACTGATGTAGCAATTTCTGCTAGTAATATACTTGGAATACCTGCAAATTCAAGGAAAGGCGATCACGTGGCAGTATGTGAGTAGAAATTCTCGCTTACACCCCAAGAATTCACATAGTGTACCGATATGCATGGGAGCAACGGTCACGGTCACGATGAGGTCTGTTGCGTTGCCCAAATCCTTCCATGTCCCGGTCACGATTAGGCCGTTGCCCGAAAAAATAGCGTGACATATGAATGAAAGAAATCAAGCCTTTCGACCCCTGTTAGGTGATAAGATTAAGAGAGAATGGCTTGGTAGGAAGTTGAATAAATATCTTGTGTTGGAAATCACTTGGAATGCCACTGATCATAGGAATTGTGGCACAGGCTTGGATGCATCTATACGTTGTTCAAAGTGTGGTTGCCAATTCTGGCAACCGTCACGGTCCCGTAGTGCCCGTTGCCTAAATTCTCGTGGCAACAGAATGGCACGGTGGTCGGGGCCGTTGCTCCCATACATGTCGGTACAGTAGCCAAATGTCGCAAAGAAACCTGACACTGTCTAAGAAATTAATCAACTCCTTCACGGTTCCCTGCGAATGTACTCCGCACTCCGCACAGAACAATCCAAGCTTTCAGGCCGCCCTCGGGGTAATCGTCGACATCACCTTGGGCCGGCGAAGCAGCGATCTCGACCTTTTCATCACTTGCATCATCCATTGGTGTGCTTAATGGGTTAACGTTGGGCTGGGGTTGTATCTTGTTAAACGTCTTTATGTGGAATCGAGATGACGCTCAGGGTTTGGGAACTCTCCGAGCGGCAAGTACATCAAGATTCCGGTGTCCATTCAGGGCGCGAACCGTCATGTGGGCCATGCACGCGCTCAATCCATGCGAATCGGGGACGAGCGTCCGTGGACCACGGAAGAGCCTTGGATGTTCGACGTGGAAGAGGACAAAGCGGCGCGGGCTGGGAGCATCCGATCCGAAGCGCCAAGCCTGTGGATTGCGACAAGATTGTGACGTGTGACATCTCTCACCTCCACCGTGAATCTTTCACCGGATCGATTCTCAGAGCTCGACTTCGACGTGGCCTGTTATTGGGACCATGCCCACCCAGAACACGGCTCAAGTCGCCGTCCCCACGCGTTTCATCTTCTCCAAGGCATCAACGACCCACTGAAAATCGGCATCGCTTGCGGCATCGTCTCCATCAGCAGCCATTGACACGGTCTCCGCATACCTTAAGCCTGCCCTTATTCCCGCTTCTTCAAAAAAAAGCCGATGTCTATCAATCATGGGAATGGAAGTGATACCGTCTTCAAAATATGTCGTCAGTTGCCTGTCCATAGATAAGTGCTTGATGTGACTCTACGTGCTTCTTTGTCTTTCTCGCCATGTCTTCCGACTCCCCTCTCCCCACGTCAAACCCAGACTTCAAAAATGCCGATGACACGACAATCCTGGCGAGCTTGGGATACAAGCAGGAGCTCAAGCGTCATTTCACAACTCTAGCAGGTGGAATTGCACAACATCGTCTCACCTCTCATTTTCCCTTGACCAACAGGAGTTATTTGGTTTTAGCTTCTCCCTCAATGCCGCCGCCCCAGCCGTCGCGTTCGTTGTCTTTTGTTCCCGTCTGAGAGGATTGGCCATGACGGAACACTAGTGCAACACTTTACTACTCAATTCCATATGGCGGATCATCGGCAATGGTTTGGGGGGTGCGCCACATCCTCTGCTTCATGAATTCCCTTAATACTCTCCACGTAGTGGGCTGTGGCCTCATTGTTCATCATGATAATCGCGATGGCCATGGCGGAGCTTGGCTCAGCTGCCCCAACCTCAGGTACAGACCGGAAAACTTCTGGTACAAACCGCATTCTGATAAATCCATAGGCGGCATTTATTACTGGACCTACAAGTACTCCTCCCCGAGATACCGCAACATACTGTGCTGGATCGTTGGCTATATAAACACCATTACGTACATCTCCGGTGTCGCTGGTGTCGCGTTTGCAAGCGCGTCTGCGATCATGGCCGCTGCAACCATCGGCTCAGACGGGAGGTTTATTCCAACCATTTACCAAACTTAGTAAGTACGTGCACTCTAAATCTGGATGCTGGAGTCGATCTTCTGCCTGTTTTCAGTGGCGTTTTCATCGGCATACTGGTGACTTGTGCGGTTTTTGCGAGCTGCGCTACGCGCGCGCTGGCGCGCGCTCAGAAGTGTATAATTGCGATCAACATCATGTCAGTAGCATTCTCATTCCCTTTTTCCTGCTTCAGTGTTCTTTATGAAAGCGGTTCTAGACTCATTCTAGTGATTCTCATTGGAATGCCGGCCGCCACGCCCACCGAGTTTAAGAACACTGCTAAGTACGCCTTTGGGCACTTTGAAAACCGTGAGTTTCTCCCCTTGTTGTTCATTTCGCCTTGAAAAAAAACTTTGTCCATGTCAGTAACTCCTTGGCCTAATGGCTATGCTTTCATTCTAAGCTTTCTAGCTCCACTAGTGAGCATTACATCCAAGCCAGTGATATCAGGAATTAATCAGCAGATACTCGCCAAACAGTGGGCCGTCGGTCGGTCATTTGTCAATATCCGGACTCGCAACCAACTAACCACTTGAATCGGTAGGCGGGTTCGACTCAGGCGTACACATCAGCGAAGAATCTCTGAACGCAAACATCGCAGTCCCATGGGCGATGGTAAACGCGATGGGCGTGGACTGCACCATCGGCTTTGCTTTCCAAATTGCGCTCGCGTTTTGCATGGGCACCGATACAACTCATATCCTGTCCAGTCCGGTGCAGCAGCCCTTGTCGACGGTTTGCATACAACTCGGCCCCGTTGCACTTTTCCATTGATTTTGAACAGATCCTTCTGAACAGTTTTGGGAAGAAAGGTTTCTTGGCTTTGTGGACGTTCATCTTCATTGCACTGTACGGTTGTTTGTAACTGAGAACTGCTCAAATCTAAAGGTTGATACTCTATTTCTAGGTATCTCGGTGGCGTGGAGCTGGTTCGAAGTCGCTTATCTTCGCTATGGACTGATTTCAATATCTCATTCACAGGTGGTTGCATCCTCCCGTCAAATATTCGCGTACATGCCATCCTTTGCCCGTCCTAGCCTATTGATCTTATTCCCAGCTTCTCGCGCGACGGCGCTCTGATCTTCTCCCCCTTCCTCTACAATATCAACCCCACTACAGGCACTCCCGTTCGGGGAGTGTTGTTCACGGCCATCTGCGCTGCCTTACTCGGATTGGTTACGTTCGCAGGCCCGGCCGCCACAGGAGCCATTTTCTCCCTCGGCGTTGTCGGACAATATACAGCGAACTCTGTCCCCATTGCTGCACGCGTTTTTGGCGGGCAGCCGTTTGTCCCAGGACCTTTCTCGTTGGGTGCCTTTGTTCGTGAAATTTTCCTTGCTTTAGAACATTCTGGTTAACCGTCAAACTCACTTCAGAGCATCCCCATCGCACTCACCGCCGTCGTTTGGATGTTGTTCATGACCGTGGTGCTCATGTTCCCTTCGGCGCCGGACCCCACTGCAATGACAATGAACTACACATCGGTCGTGTTTGGGGGTGTGCTGCTCCTCTCGGTCGGGTACTACTATCTCCCGACGTATGGCGGTGTGCACTGGTTCCGTGGGCCCATCGCGAATGTCGACTCGAGAGAAGCGGCCGGAGAGAAGGATGTGTATGAGGGGTGAGGGATCGGCCGAAAAAATGTAGTGCCTATGGCCCGGTCTCTTCCCTTTACCATTATGCGTCCCCAACTACCACCCTGATTGATATATTCGACCCGCAGTATTCCTTTGTCCTCAGTTTTTTGATCTTGATCTTTATGTTCAAGTTGATACTTAGAGCAAGAAATACGCGCAAGCTCGTTTCTCGGCTAAGTGAGCAAACAAGCTTGGGCTTTGATCTACACCCAAATCCTAGCCCAAGCCTGAACAAGCCCGTTGGCGCGGACCCAAGCCCGTTTTGCAAGCCGAAAAGCGAACTCTCGTTTCAAAGGCACGGCGCGCTTCAGTATCCGGGTTGGAGTTAATGCAGAGTGCCCGCTCGTAAGTGGCGCTCAAAGAGCCAGTGTGGCGAAAGCCAGCCCGATGTTCCACGGAACGCTGCGTAGGGGTAACTGGGAGGGATCATACATACGTTGAACGCGGGCAGATTTGTGAAGATAGGCCAAAAATCACCGAAAATGCTAGTAACACAGATGGCCCGCGGTAAACCTCACAGGTTGAGAATCATTAACCATGTTAAGTCGTTAAACGGTTTGGTTAAACCACACTCTTGCAAGTGAACTGATAACTGTGTTAATTGGTTTAACCGTACAGTTGGTTTAACCATACAGTTTGCCTTTGATTTGGAACAGTATTCATATGTGCTCAAGCCGTTAAACGGTTTGGTTAAACCACACTCTTACAAGTGAACTGTTCACTATGTTAATCGGTTTAACCATACATTTTCAAGGACGCCTGCGTGAAGAACGCTGAGCACGATCTTCAGGAAACCAAGAAGGAGATCGCCAGTCGACGTACCAAGCTGACCGCGCAAATAGACACATGGCGCAATGTCCGTGAACGCGTCTTGAGTAGTATACCTGATGCCGCGGAATTTGTCGCCATGCCCCAAACGTGCGAGGTAGAAGACGAGAAGTTATGGCTTCCTTCCGAGTTCACGGTGGCACAGAGGGTGGCAATGGGTCACAATATGATTGCGCTAGCCGAGGAAGAAGGGAAATTACGGGAGGGGGAAGCGTAGAAACTGATACGCTGCCTTCAAAGCGCATGTAAAACCCTGTCGGCTCTGTAGGACCGGAAGCGACTGGACGAGACAGCACAGAAAGGCCATACTACCGCAGGGGAACAGATTCTAGACACGCGCCGTCGCCGCGACAACTTGATCGACTCATACAATTACGTTCGCAAGGCGATGATCTCACTCGGTACAGTCATCGACCATAACGACGAGGACAGCCAATTCCCATTTCTGTCGGTGAAAGACACATTCACCAAGTCCTGGCGGAGAGAGTGGGCTCTCGGGGACTCTCGCCGCGGTGATGGGATGCTGTACACCCGAATTGGAATCGCGGCGGGATCTAAGATATCCCATGCTCCAGAGATGGATATCGAGGAGTCGTCGGAGGAAGAGATCTCAGACTCTGATCGGCCAAAGTCAAAACGCAGTCGTCCGGCCCCTGAAGGTATGTCTTTTCACCTGAGCTCTGCCACAAACTCAATTCGATCCTTTGATCAGGTGGCGTACAGATGACGAAACGGGCCAAAAGTCAGTCGAGTGGCTTCATAGAAATGTATAACTCAATGTCCGACTATAGGAGCACCAGCGCAAAAGCGGAAAGAGAAGGAGCCAGATCTCTCCTAACCCTGCGAACAAGAACGGCTGGCTTTGGGAACTACGACGACCGAGCAATATGAGTGAAGCCGAAATGGCAGAATGGGAGTCAGAAGGCAAATATCCTTATTTATTGGTGAATCAGTATGTTAATCCTCATTTTCAGGTGATCGGGTGCAGTGGGCCCGAGCAGAGGCGGAGATGGATCGATTTCAAGAACAAATGGAGATCTATGGAAACCCGGAGCACCACGCTGATTTACGCGATTGCCGATAATTGATTGATGATGGCCCGGGCACCTGTAGATCAGGACCCCGGAAGCTACCTAAGTACTCAAGTAGGTTGCTACGTAATTGAGTGGGATAATTGCAACAGGCGCTTCCCTTTACTATATTGGGTTTGATGACACTTTTCCTCTATGATGTCTGGGGCGTCTATGCATTCGAGCAATTGATGACTTCACGCGGAAACCAGAGTAAGCGCTGATTTATTTACCTGCTGAGACTTGATGTGGAGATATAATTTTGGTCCTCCCCAACTCCAGCTGAAGTCCGACCACTAAACTGATTCTGCCGAGCCGTTTCGTTCCACAAGCTTCCTTTTTGGGTCATCACATCAATTGATTGCGGTCCCGCCATCAGGAACTTTTGGTCCTTGTTTAGTGTTCTCGTAAACCCCCGGGCAGATTGGCTTGATCTTGGGGAATGTATAGAAGCAAATGAGCTCAACTATCATGTAAAATTGTTTACTCCATGGTTGGCCAACTTAATGATTTCTACATCAGGTCAGAAAATTATCCAACTGCAAGGTTTAATCTAGTAGACTTCATCAGACCAAATTAATAGCAAGTGGAAAACAGCCCCATTAAATAGTCCTGCCTGATATTCAGTACGCCACTGCAAGGAACTGAGTAATAATATCCATGCATTCTGGTGTCCAAATCGGGAAGTCAACTTGACTCCTCTTTCATTTACTACCCGATGCAGATTACATCGAGCCAGATTTATAAGAAGTGTAAAATGGTTCTCTGTTGTCAGCAACGGCCTCTGGGTCGGCTAAACAGCGAGTAACCCGGCGAGAACCCCAACCAGGAGAAACCCGATAGACGCTTAATAGCTCGTGTGTTCCCCGAGCAGTAGGACCAGTCGTACGGCGTCCTCCCTAGGAGGCCGTATGTCGTAGGTCGGGATGCGAGGCGGAACCCGGAACGAGTCGAAGAGGGTGTGATATCCACTCAGGTACAAAACCCGAGGTGTGGATACAACTCGTAGTACAGTGCAAGGGAAGCGGGACAGAGTGGAGACAATGCCTATGTCAAGCCAAGGTAGAAGCCTGAGATTAGACGAGGTAGAATCTACTGTACATGGAGATTCTACTGTGCTTATATAGGCTTCTAATAAATTAAAGCGATCGCGGTCAATCGCGATCAGTTCCTGCAATGTAGCATTAAGGAGCATTAATGCTGATGCTCCTGGACTCCTCTGTGTTGGTTTCCGTGACGTCGGTGGACCTAGGAGACCCGGCGTTCGGGTTTCCTAGTAGTGGTTCAAACCCCGATCGGGTTTGCAACCACTCCTGTACTCCGTGTACTCTCCTGTGTCAGCCCTTGGTGTGCCCGGGGACTAGAGTCCGTCTATACGGGTTCCTAGTCCCTAACATCTTCTGTATTCTGTGGCACAGACTCCCCGAGTCTGCGGCTTTAGAATCCGAGGCCAGGTTTCAACCGTGAGAAGGTCACGTGGTGGCGTCATGAGAGTCCCGTGCCGCTAAGACGCGTCTGTATCCCTACGGACGCGTCGCGCGAAAAAGTAGAACCCGGGCGATTCATGACATCTGTGTTAGTCTCGCATGCCATTTTCTACACTACTACAAGAAACTGAGTGATAATATTGATGCAATCCGGTATATCAACAGTTGTCCAAATCGGGAAATCAACTTGACACCTCCTTCATTCACTTCCCAATACAAACCACATCAAGCCAGATTTTTAAGAGGTGTGAAATGGTATCCTATGTTAGTACCGCATGATATTATATACACTACTACAAGAAACTGAGTGATAATATTCATGCAATCCGACATGTCAAAAGTTGTACAAATCGGGACATCAAATTCGGACAGTGGTGCGATGAGTTGAAACTCTGGCAAAATTTGGAATCAAGATTTGGGATCTCGGCCATACAACACAATTTCTGCGACCAAGAACAAATATTTTGACCACGGACGAAAGCCTGTGTCCGACAAGAGCCCAAACACTCCTTGGTTCTATGAACGGTGCCTCGTCACTTCCTCAAGCAAATCCAAGGACAAAGGCCGCATCCTTAAACGTCTCAAGACATTGTTTGCTGTTGCGCTTGTTCTGAGTGCAGGGCAGTGGGAAGAGTACCTCGCATACTATGCTTCAATCAATGTGAGCTTTATTTTTTGTCCAATCCAACAGCACTAATTAATGGTGTTATTCAGTTGGACAAGGTTCGTTTTAAGCACTTTATCATGCTATCAATTATTAAGATGGAGCGAAGAATCCAACCAGGCGCTTGTCTACCTCAATTTGGACAGTGAGTAGTTCATCTTTATTCCCTTTCAGCGCATTGAAACTGTATAGGGACGTGCCAGAAGTGAAGACACAATCGGCACATCATCTTCAGCCAAAATTGTGAGCATTCAATCTCGGTTCAACCAAGACTCTAAATATTGTAGGATGTTGCACTCTGCCAGCAAACCCATGAGCGGGGTACCACAGATAGAAGGCAAATGGATGTGGGCACAGTTCTGCTCTTGAAGTGAGATGTTATTGACAGTGATCAAGCAGGTCTTGTTGGATCGGCCCCAAACTCCACCATCTAGAAAGCGTGGTCGGTCCGAGTCTGTGTACATCTCTCCGGATCGTACGCGACTTAGGAAAGTCCTGGCAGTCAACGGAGCCACGGATATTTCTCGAGCACACAGTAAGCCGCTACTAAAATTTGGGAATGTCTCAAAATAACCTTGTAGATATGCACACGTTGGAGCGTATTGAATTTTATCCACTTCATCAGTGCCTACTCCAGGAACTCCTGGGCTCTGAAGAGGCTCCCGGCACCCAGTTCTTTGCCTGTGATCCCGCCAATGCCTTGCAGGGCTCCATTGTGGTTGAGTTCACCACGGACATTGGAATGGGGACGTTCAAAACAGCCCATACCGGTCATCTGAGTTTGATCCACCTACCTGAGCAGGGACTCGGAACAACTCTGAATCAGCTTGTTGCGGTGAAACGAATGTACCACAGCCCCAAGAATACCGGCACCAGCAGCAACCGGGCTGTTTTCCGATTTACGCCTGCAGACGAGTATGCTCGAACCGTGCAGGAGGCCAACTTGTTATACTGGGCAGCATCCCTGATGGAGTTCACCTACTCCTTTATCCATCGCTTCCTTTCCAAATCCTCGGCGGATCCCCCATTCGAGATACCGCAATTGCGCTTCGTGCATGCTGGTGTTGCTGTCTCACACGACCAAGCCATAGGCACCAACATCAGCAACACGACTTCGATTAGGAGAACATATCTTGTCGAGGAATTCATCAACGAGAGCTCAGAAGGCTTCGTAACATTTGTTCACAATGGTGATGCTAATCCACTTCTTGATCTCGATGATCCACTCTACGAGATTGCCGAATTCCTTTGCTTTATGCAGCATGTGCAGTACTTCAAAACCGATGGTACTATATTTCTGTCTGACCTGCAAGGTATGTCTAAATGGCGAGTGGTATAAATTGCTTACTCACTGCCTTTGATCAGGGTCCACAAGTCTTCTTTCCGATCCTCAAATCATGACATCCCCGTAGAGTTTTCTCTCTATTTCCGCCTGCTGTTTCTGAACATACCGGGCAGAAAAATTGCGGACGGAAGGGATATTTTTGGTGCTGGTAATGTCGGCAACGTCTTTGAGAAGTTCCCCGAGCAGCATATTTGCAACATACTGCAAATGGTTCAAACTCCCGGCCATGACACCGAATTAGAGTCACCTATTGTGTCTGATTACATATATATCCTATGATGTATGCACCCTGAACATGCCTATGATTTATGCCCTTTTCATAGTTCATTCTTTTCGCCCAAACGATCTTACTTACCTCTGTTCCGGGGTCCTGATCAACCGGCTCGACAGGCCATCAATCATCACATCACCGGCAACCGCGCTTATCAGCGTGGTGCTCCGGGTTTCCATAGAGATCAAACTCACCGAGTTCCTCCGCTGCTTGACCACTTTCCAATTCAACGAGCGTGCATGGATTCAAATGAGCAAAAACTCTGACTTGGGTCCGGGCTTTGCGGAATGGGCCAAGGGAACTGCGCAGATGTGGAAGCAGTTATCGGACCAGTGTCAGACACATCTTACCATGGCAGGGTATAAGTTTGCGCTTGAGCCGGATTTTAACCTTGTCAGCTACGTCGAGAGGGAGTGCGAAAACCACGACAATTTGCTGCAGGAACAAGGGATAGGTGATTCTTTTCTGTATTACACAACTACACCAGACTTACAGGAATCCAGCACCCCGGGATAAACATGCGGAAGCCCATATTTTTGCGGCCTCGAGGGGTGAGACAATCGAGAGTACTTAGAAACATCGTAATATTGTATTTGGTTAAACCTACTGGTGGTTTAAGCCGGTTGAAATATATGGTTTAACCGCCCAAACCGGTTATAGTAGTTGGTTAAATATACGGTTTACTAGCTTTGTTTAACGGTGCCACGACATCGTGTTAGCACTGCCTACGGTCCCAGTATTCATGGCAAACTCACGGTTTAACGAACTGTTTATCGGCTTAACATAGTTAATGGTTATAGACCCGCGAGGTTTAACCTGGCTCATCTGGATCTCGAAATGCTATCCAAATATTCACCGGCGGGGAATCGAACCCCAACTCGCCATCGTATCTAGAGCTGGTTTAATTTACCAGCGGGTGCCACACACCACCGGTGCGTATATCCTTGTGTTACGCCCTGGATAGACAAGAATGTTTTAAAGGCCCGACAGAATGTTCAATATCCGGGTTGGAGTTAATGCACAGTGCCTGCTCGTACCGGCTCAATGTTCCACGGAACGCTGCGTAGGGGTGACGGGGAGGAATCATACATACGTTCCAGGGCAGGTCCACTGGCAAATAAAACGATCCGTACTCGAATCGAGTGTCACTCGATTGCGATGTTGTATTCGAGCCCAGAAATGGCGGATGGGTTGATGAATTGGAGCTCGACAAAGTGCATTGGGTGAATAAATGAAGCGTTCACCGAGGCCCGGAAGTTGAACAGTGGGAACATCGCAGGATTGCAGAAAAAACACAAGTAACATCATGGGCGGAGCAAAGGAGAATAGATCAAAGGAAACAGAGATCAGCAAACACCGCATCATACAACACTTTGCACCGCCTTCCTTCCACGTCCTTCACGGCCAACCGCCAAACGAGACGAAGTCCTGGAGCAATGAAAATTTGAACACTGCTGGCCGGCACTAACTCCTCCTCCTCCTTGTACCGTCCTACCGAGAAATCTAGTTTCCCAAACGTGACTCAAAAGCAGATCTCTTCGGCGGCTCTTCTTCCGGCTTGCTTCCGACTTGAAATCCAACTTTTGACTCGACCGCAGATCTCGGAGCCGAAGCTCGCATCATATAAGGTTTCTCGCCTGAATTGACACTATCAACAATGGCAACCCCTGCTTCTGCGCCCGAGTCGGCGCCCCTGTCCCCCGCGGCACACCTCCCCGATCTCTACACAATCGAGTCGCCCGAGCTCCGCGCCGCCGTCTCCCTGCGCACCCCTATCCACTTCACCGACGCCGGCGAACCATACCTCCCTCTCCCAGCGCCGCATGAGAACTTCTACCTCAGCCCCATGCGCCAGTCCGATCTCCCGGGCGACATGGCCATGATGGTACGCCGCCTTTCTATCTTTCTTCTTTTTCTTGAGAAGAACGCTTGATCTAACATAAAACTGCTTCTCCCACAGAACGACATCCGCGTCGTGCGCAGCGTGCACGGCCCGCCCTTCCCCAACCCCCTCATCAGCGCCCAGCGCCACCTCGTCCGCCAGCGCGATCTCGTCGCAGCGCTCTTCGCGTCCTACGCCTCGGGCACCTTCCGCCCCGCCGCGTCCTCCCCGTTCTTCGTCCTCCGCGAGCGCCAACCCTCCGGCCCCGACGCGTACGTCGGCCAAGTAAGCATCGGCCCCGACCCCGGCGCCGCGCGCGTGTCGCCCATAAACGACCAGTGGGAGGCGTGGCGCTCGCACGGGGTGTTCGACATGGGCGCGGCGCTGAACGTCGCGTACCACCGCCGCGGCGTCGCCTCCGCTGCCGTGCGCGTGCTCCTCGAGGACTGGGCGATTCCGCAGATGGGCGCGACGGAGATCCACGCAAGCGCGTATGTGTCGAATGTCGCGAGCGTGCGGCTGTGGGAGAAGCACGGATTTGTGGAGGAGAAGGGGAAGCGCGGGGTGGTGAGCGTGCCGGAGGCGAAGGGCGGGGGGGAGGAGGAGAATTGTTTGTTGGTGTGGAGGCTGAAGGAGTGACCCCGTGCGGCGTCTTGCCTCAAAATTTCGAGCCCATCGGTTCCTGTATTCCAACGTATGCTCTCTCTTTCTTTCTTCGAATACGTCCAGTTCCCGCTAAGCTGGGCAACTCCCTAGGCTCTTGCTAGTCTCAATTTACTTCCGTCGGCAGATTCGATTTTCCAAGTCCAACTCCTCCAATCAATCGTCGATCCTGAGGCCTGAAGTCCAGTGCTAGAAGATACGATGTTCCTTCGTCCTCGTGCTCGAATGCCCACCTCGCTCATAAGCATGCTATGCATTCAGTAGAAGGGAATGATTTCCCGATTCGTATCTTCCTCGCATACTCACCATTAGCGGCGACGCTTTCTTTTTGCCTGCGAGTTGGACTCTCTATCAGGATTTGGTTGCGCTTGGCTAATTTCTCGCGTCGCGTGGATCACGTGTTGCTCTCCTTCTTTCTCGCCACCCGTCCTTGCCCTTGCCCCTCATCATCCAATGCCTAAGCACCCAATCTACCGACTCAATTGCAGTGTGTCACCACAGGCCAGCTTTCAACGGTCCCAAGATTGCGACACTGTCCGGACTCCCGTGTATACAAGTGTGAAACTTTCGGGGAAGGTGTGGCCGCAGTCGTCGCGGGAGCGGAAGGACTGGTACTCACACAATTCTGTCTTCTTATTATAGCTCTGACCGACCCCATTTGCTCAAACCCATGCATCCATTCCAGGTCCGCGAAGGCGTCTTTCGCCATCTGGATCAAAGCGGATTGCAATTTCATCCATACATTCCATTTCTTTTGCGAGGGGAGCTTCTTTGACTTCTTCCTGGTCCGGTCAAACCAGTACTACTTCTTGCGGAGGCCGATCGTGCGGTGTGTGTCCGATATAAATGTAGTTTTCAGAGAAGCTGTAGTTCTCTAGATTCGCCGGAGGATAGTTTGATGATGTGTCGATCAGACCTGTGCACCGTAAAAGAAGTGAGCGTGAAGACTCGAATGATCAAGGTATCCTCTCACTACAGCTTTGACCGACCCAATTAGGCCTAGCGCTCTATCCAGGTCCGGAAGCCGAACTTTCGTTAACACGAGCAATTATTGGTGTCTCGCGTGGTGGTCCTAAATTTGACTCTGGAACACGTACCCTGAAAGAGTCTTGTTGCTGTACGACTATTCAACAAACCCCGAGTCATCTGTCGGTGATCGTACTCCCACCTCACCACTCGGGAACAATCGAACGAGCGTCCATTCCATGGCCGTCCGATATTAGTTTTTTGTGGCGTTCCATTTGCTTGGCGTAGTCTTTCGTTGGGAGCACGACATCGACGACCTTCTCTTCATTCTAGTAATCTCGGGGCGCTCTCGGAAGACAATGCCGTGAGCGATCTCTAATTAATTATGGCGCACCAACCACTCATACTTGGCTCTCCATGATACAGGGAGACAGTTCGAACACGCTTGCTGCTTGTCAAATTACCTTTGTCTCAATGCTTTCTCTGTTCAGTACGAATTCCCCGCCGCCACAGGATCATATGTGGATTCGGAATTTCCAGAAGAGCAAGGGATCGGGAACAGACGAATGGCCGTCCAGTTGCTGTAGGGCTCCATTTCCATTCCACACGTCTTTGATGTGAAATTGCTACGGAACCCGAAGGACAGGATTTTTTCCGGTGTACTTGGGTTCAGCGAACAGATATGCTGAAGTAACGCCAAGAGATGCCTATTGATAGATGATCCTTCAATATTCACCGCTGTCTGACGATTCAGTTTGTCGGCACTCCGCCGGAGCCCCCTACCTCAGATTAAAAAGCTGTTTGAACGTGCGCCCCTCAAGCGCAATCTGAGGACCGCAGCAAATTCCAGCCCATCCGGCGTCTCAGCATTACGCCATCAGTTGTTTTCCAGGAGTACCTTGTCGTCTGGAAGAAGATGTAGCCCCACTTCCACGGAAAGATATACGCGCCTGCTAATCAAGTACACCTTCCTCGTCTCACATGTCGGCGATTTTAGCCTAGATTTGAAACTTTGAAAGAAGCTGCCGGGCTCACTATTCAACGCTGGAAACGTGAAGAGCTGTAGTCGTTTGAATGCGACAGACGGGCGTGCTTGTGCATCGGTCCACCGATTGAACGAGAGCGACAGCTCGCAACAACTCCATTCCAGGTCCGCGAAAAGGGCTTTCTGATATTACGATATAATCCTTATCGGCGGCAGGTACCATATGGCGCAGCAACTCGATGTACTTCTAGCCCACTGTCATTGCTGTACAACTTTCCGTTCTTCTTGTAAATCCGGAATTGTTTGGGGAAATCATAAGGAGAGTGAACGGGTGTCTAATTCCTGCGGAGTTCTATTTCTATTCGATGACGCCTTTTTACCACGGAGATCGACAAATATTTTGACCACGTACCACGGTCTGCCTATTTCTGCGATTCTTTCTTGTGCAAAGGGGCGGGAGATGCTGATACTCTGCTGCGGTTACAGCGATGCGCCTGTTCGGCTCGATCTCGGCCGGAGGATCTGTGCAGAAAATGTCACCTTGCTTATACTATTTTGAAAAAACGCCGACGTACTTGTTGCATGATTCCCCCCAGAAAACCCAGCATTATTTACGAACCAACTCTCAAGTAAGTGAGTCCAGAATTGGGAATGGCCGTTCAATTCCTGTAGAGGTCTATTCTTCGTGTCTTTGGGTTTTCTATTCGCTCTTAAGGAGCGAAGAGTATCTCCATACTCTACGATTTACAGCCGTCTCATGCCTCCTTGTTATGGAAAAGTGGGGAGATGCGGATACCCTGGCGGAAATTTAAGGGTGCAACACTCTCGTTGCGGTTCGATATTACTAGCGGCCCGGTGGTTCCTCAGCGCTCACTGCTCTTGCCTCACTGCTCTTGCAACATTTGATGTTTCTGGTCCGTAGGACAACACGGTCGGTACAGACTTCAGCAATATCATCAAATGAAGCTGTGGCGCGTCGGCGAGGGTATTCGGGTTCTTATTATACAGAGTACCACCTGATCACAGCAGCCCGCAGTTGAGTCCACCCGACTCCACCAGTCCCACACGATGGCTTCTCCCACCTTACGATACCACCCGCTTCTGGTATATTACTTCCTGACCCTCGGCGCCTAGGGACAATCTGTCAAATCGGACTGATGTCCGCGTCAAAGTCAACGTCATATATTTATCGCGCTCTTTGGTTGCTGTAGGGAACTGAGTGGTGGCCGACATGTGTAGTAGGGCGGAATAATTTCAGAACTTTGAAAGGTAATTGTGAAGATGCACGGCTGCAGATGTCTGTGAGTTTAATTGTCCGTTGAGCCCTCATCCGTCGTGATCGGCTAGCTCTTCATTCTGAGCTGGTTTCTCTCACTTATTATGGTCGAGACGCTGAGGCGAATCGTGATCAGCGAGGTTGGATAGGTGTGATTCTTTGAATTCAGGTTCTTCCTTGTCTGAAACAAGCCACGGAAAACGGAAGACACTCCGTCGTCTGCGCCCCAGCGCGTGAACACCGATGTCGCTTCGATCCTCGATGACCGTTCGCAGGGCTCCCAGAGTGTCAGTTATGCGGTTAGTGGCCGCCGCTTCCCACTATGGTCAGCTTCCCACTAAGGTCAATAGGTCGCTGAGAACTCTCCGTACTCCTCGCACATCTTCAGCGCTTCGGCCAACACTTAATCACATTGACTCCACATAGATTTATGTGATGCTAGTGATACACTGTATTTTCCGCTTTCGCGGCGTAAACCAACCCTATTTACAGAGGAAGTTGTTTAATGAATTGCTTGTCGGTGGAGGCTGACCATCTGTCAGAGTCTGAGATTTCAAATACGACGTCCACCAGAAAATTAACGCTGGGCGCGCCGTTGACGCCCAAGCGCTGAGTAGTCGGTCGATCAAAATGAAATGGCACGGAAATTTATTTTTACTCACGACGCGCGAGCCATTGAGCACAGGATAGTACTCTGAACAAAACCTCGGATGAGCCGACATTGCGTCCATGATCATTCCATCGCGCTCCTTCATAGCAATATACAACTGTGCCTCGCGTGATTCCGGGACCGACTTCCAAACTGAACATTACTCACTTTGCTGCTGCGAAGACACAGCAATGCGTGTTCGCGACCCAGGGCCGTCTGTCCGGTGGGAATTTTCAAATACCCATTATCGGGGTCATTTATCCGTTTCGTGTCGCGCGAACTGGCTCTACCCAAGACGATAGGATCTGCGCCTTCGACCAAGTAGACCGTTTTAGGGTCGAATTGCGCAAACGGCTTCCCGTTCTCATGAAGCTCCATCTCGGGTGCGGGGGTCAGACGAACGAACTGTCCATTCATTGAATTGAGGAATGGTGACTGGCGAGATGCCGGTGTGCGTAGAAGTCCTGAAGCTGTAATGTCGATCGAAGCCACCGTATGCAGATTCAGCTCGAGCTGCTGGCTCACCGTGGATGCAAATATCGGACAAAGGATGCACTGCCTTGTGCTTTTTCCGGGTTCGAGGCTGTTTTCCATCAGATGCAAGATGCCAAAGCTGATGATGCGCCCGCTGCACAACTTTCAAAACCGGTGACAATTTTACGGCAAACTGCCACGCAACTGCGATGATCCAAAAGAAAGATTTTCGGTCATCCCGGGCGTCGGGACTGTTTGAACCTACGGTTGAAATGCTGTACTTCTCCTGTTTCAAAAACGGAAACGATCTACCTATGAGGCGGAGAGCGGCATTGGGGACATGATTTACCTGATGTTTATATTTTGAGGGTCGCGACGAAGTCACGTGCTTGCCAGCTCAACATTATTTTCTTCCTACCCACCTCGGCAGCAACTACTAGAGGCCGTGTCCCGATCAAGACAGCTTGATTCCCAAAGTAAACGCAATGTAGCCTTGTATGTTTCCCAGATCTTTGTTCTGTTTTCGTACCCACAGCCTTCCTTCGAGGAGATAACGGAGCTACTACTAGTAGTACAGAGATGAACCCGCGTTCGTAATCGGTTTTCATGGTCTGGAGCTCGGGGGTGATTTTCGTACTTGCTTTTTTTGGCTCACTGCTGTGGTAGATGTGAGAAGTGCCGTTGTAAGTCCGCGCATTTTTTCACTGATTACAAACTGAATAGCCATTCTCGAGCTGTATGGCGAGAAACGCACTAGATTGATCTTTCGAAGGTCGGTCACTTGCGGCCGACTGTCATTCATATAAGACGGCAGACACCATGCCACACCCAGCTTGCACCCAGGCGTCCCGCTCATCAGAACACCGACTTCACAAAGATGCCATTCTTCTTCTCAAGAGACAAGGGACGCTTCTTGGGTCTGAGTATTCCTCGGATGGCTTCACAGTCGAATAGGGTACGTGCAGCAATATTACTACCGACCGATGCTCAAGCATTCATTTCAGACCGTCAATGACGTCTTATCCTCGCAACCTCTTTCACCGTCCACGTCGTCTCCTTCAACGTTGTCTCCGTCGTCTCCCTATGCGTCGTCCCCATCTACTTCGTCATCTAGCAACTCTCCATACTCGCCATTTCCTGCCCAATCCTTTCACCATATCCACGACGCATCGTCTCCATCTACTTCATCACCCAGCAGCTCTCCGTACTGGCCGTCGCATGCTCAATCCTTTCCCCACATCTACGACGCAATACATGGATATCGTGGTGCCGTTGACCGGAGTGGGAACAACCCATCAGTCATGTTGCGTCTTCCAACGCTTTTTGCATAATATTAACTGTTCAATACAGATGCAACCAGTCCCGCATATCGAGTCGCGCACGTCAAATTACGAATCACCACCACCTTATGAGGCTTTCCATAATGATGATCTGGCGTCGTCGACCTTCACAGCTCGTGAGCGGGCCGTAGTTTCTCTTCCGCCACTTCCTTCCTCACCGCTTGGGTCGCCAACCTTACACTTCACCGCTGCCCCCGGGGCTGAATGGGATGAAGTCTCTACTGCTGCGCCTTTGGTGGTGAGTAAATTTCGACGACATTATGTTTAGTGAAACACTGATTACAGCCTCAGTCGGTCGATGCGTCCGCGATTCCCAGGACGGCGCCTCCCCGTCTGCGTGTGTCTTTCAACATGCTCTCATTATAAATCTTCTCATTCATTCTCCTTCTAGGGCTTCACCTCCTGCGGGAGCGCGGCTTCCATTCACCACAACCCGCCAAATTGGAGCTGTATAGTGTATGTCAATCTCAGAGCGCCAATTGCCAACTGAATTCCCTGTTATAGCACGCATTTTCTTGCCTCAAAACTATAGCCACCGGCACAGGTCGCACAGGGTACGGGGAACAGGCTTGAGTTCAGTCTTGAACTTATTATTCCCAGAGTATTGGCTGCGCTCGACAACTGGCAAGCAGCAACGAGAAATCTTGGCGGTGTCCAGTACTTGGTTCACGCCTTACGACACAGGGATACACTCTCCCAGGTGAAATATGTGCTGTTTTTGAATCAACCTACTCTGAATGTAACAGCTCTCCACAGAGCTCGGGGTTTCCGGAGACCCCAGACTCCAGATAGCCTTTGAGGCGGACCAAACTGTCCTGACCGCGACGTTGCTGGAGGTGTTAAACTCACCGACCGGAGAGCAGAGTATTCTTGCCTTGGAAGAGGATGCCGCCCAGGGGATGTTGGATATTATTCAATATGTGCGTATTCAGGAGATTTGCTCGAGTCGGATGGCCTGACTATTACTAGTGCCTGAATCGTGGCTCAATACGCACTTCTGAAGCGATCACTAAAGCGCACAAGGTATTGGGAAAACTCTCCGAAAAGTGCTGCAGGCTTCCGTCAGCCCTCATCATCTCTGGAGTGACGCAGCGAGCCCAGTATGCTTCGTTTCTCGGTGGTTACGGAGATGTCCACCAGGCCATGTTAAACGGTACTTATAATTCACAATTGTGCTCAGTGATTGAGTACAAATTCATTGACAGGAAATTCTGTGGCCCTGAAGCATATGCGAATGTTTCAGGACACGAATCAGCGGGACATACGCCGAGTGAGTACTTTTTTTTCGCAGCAGCGGATAATTTTGACAACAGCTACAGAGATTCTGTCGTGAAGCCCTCGTCTGGCATGGTCTCCGCCATGTGAACGTTGTGCCGTTGATCGGGATAGATACCGAAAGCTTTCCGCCATCTTTCTGTCTGGTATCTCCCTGGATGAAAAACGGAACCGTCAATAAGTTTTTAGAGGGAAGACAGGGGAAGACAAGACAGCGCACTGTGAACCGGCTGGTTTGTTTTTAATGCCGGGGATTCGCGTCTCTAACTGTGTTCGTTATTTAGATCGGAGAAATTGCACAAGGTCTCGGCTACCTTCACGCCGAGAGCGTCGTGCATGGAGATCTTCGCGGCGCCAATATTCTGGTATCCGATGCCGAAAGTGCATGTCTGACTGATTTCGGGCTCACAGTTCTGTCGGACGCAAGCACTTCCGAGTCGAGACCTAGCGCGGGTAGCGCTCGGTGGATGGCACCCGAACTACTCAACCCCTTGAATTGGGGGGTCCAGAACCGTCCGCGCACACCCGCCAGTGACATTTATGCGTTCGCATGCGTGTGCCTGGAGGTAAGAGTGCCCTATCCATTGATTTCTGGCGTATTGACGATACCGTTTCATCTTACAGCTGTACACGGGACATCCACCATTCCACGGCGTACTTTCGCCGGATTCTGCTGTATCTTATCATGTTGTGCAGGGTGGCAGACCGAGCCGTCCCGCAGAGGGTGTTATTCCAGACCCCGTTTGGAACATCATGCAGAAGTGCTGGGCCCACAACTTTGCCGACCGCCCGACGATTGGTCAGATAGTCGCTGACCTTAGAATGAACGACTCGCTTTCTGGTATCCCATCATCCGTGGGCCGCGCGGAGGAATGGACAATTTCAACGGCGGAATCCTCTCTGTCTCCCTTCTCCGGGTTCATCGACATTTCAATCAATCCGCGAGACTATTACCTTGACCTCCGGGAGATAGCAGAGGGTCCAGGTGGAACAATTATCTACGTTGCTCGCCTGGCAGATTTCCCGACCAACGGTTTGATGCTACCAGTCCACATTAAGGCTCAGGACCAACAAGACCGACTTTCCGGGCGTCCAACCCTCGTCGCAATCAAGAGTGTGCCTATCCTTCCGTCAGGCAACGCAAAGCTTACTGAAGTATTGCACGAGTTGACCCTCATGCACGATCTCCATTGTGAAAACATCCTCGCTATGGACGCTCTATATGTCGATCCCAAGGAGAACACTCTCTGGATCCGCATGGAATTGATGACCAGGTCGCTTTCCAGTATCATTGATCTCAGCAAGGCAGGGTTAAAGTTGTTGGATCAAACCATTGCCGGATGTACTAAAGACGTACGTGGCCCCTCGTTAACGGTTCAAAGTATGGGATTTGACTCCATATGCAGATCCTGTCCGCCCTGGAGTATTTGCGAATACATAACATCACGCCCAGGAATATACATTCCAGGAACATACTCGTCAATGGCCATGGCGTTCTAAAACTCAGTACGTGACTGTCGAAACATTGGTATTCATTCCTGATTCAGATCCCAATCTATTAGCGAATCTTTCCAGCGCCGTAAAGCTATCCATGACCTCCCGTGTGAGCTCTGAAGCATTCGAGACACAAGTTACTGCGACTATTGGAAGGTTAATTTGATGATCTGTTTTCACTTTGGAAATTCGACCTGATGAGTCGTAGCAATGCCGCTTCACTCTGCCTGCTGGTCTGCGACATGGTGATCAGGCAACGTCAACGTCCGCCGCTTCATGCCCAGGTGGAGCTAGGGGAAGGCCCTCCTCCAGCCACCTGGGACCAATTCATGCAAATGTATTCCGACATCGAGGACTGGTCAGCGCTGTCAGACATCACCTCTCGTCCACTGCCTTTCCGAAAATTTGTCAAGATGTGTTTCGAACCTGCAGTCACAAGCGCAGGTTATCAGCAGCTCCTCGAGGTAGACTCATTCAACCACCTGTAACTTCGCATGTTGATTGCATTTTATCAGAGCCCTTTCGTCCGCGACGCTTGTGAGCGCCCGATCTTGGCCCAACTACTGGCGCAATGTACTGCTTTCGAGACCCGTCCGCGAGAGCAACAGCGCGCGCGATGAACATGAGGGAGGAGAAATTATCAAGGCAGTAACTTCATTGTAACATTAAATCAATCACTTAAGGACATGTATACGGTTAGATATATACATAATGCAGGAGGCTTTACTTCCAAGTGTTGACCACCGCCGTTGAGGATGTGATTCAAAAACCCGATCGGGCGGAATGCCGACCACCAAAGATATGTAAACACCAACCCCTTTCTCTTTTCCACTACCACAATGGGGGGAAATTTGTTGCTTTGCGGACCCGGTCAGAAGCCCGAAGATGTTGACTACAACGACAAATCGCTCTGCGTCTACTACAGGTACAGCGGATTCACGGACATCAAGGTCATCGCCCTGCGCGCGACCATCGCTTTCCTCACCGCCGTGTCGGCAAAACAGATCTCCAAGCAGCTGTTGGTGGACGAGGGGCTGGTCGCGCCGGAGCACGTAGAGGGCGCGGAAGAGGCGGTGGTTATCGCCAATTACCGCGCTCGCATCGACACGGCTATCAAACTCTTGAAGACATGGGTGAGGAGAGCTTTCATCCCGTTTTTCTGCGTTCATAGACACATTAATGACATCTCATCTGACCCAGTACCGCCCCGAACCGCCCCCGCCCCAGCGCGATCCCCTACTCAACATGCTCGGCGGTGCCAGGCCCACCGGGAAGCTCGCGGAGCTCATCGCCCAACGCAGCCTCATCGCAGAACTCATGGCCGAGATCCCGTTCGACTACGACAAAATCAACCCCCAGAACCTCTCCTGGGAAAAATCAATGGCCGCCCCACCGCACACGCTGAGCGAGCTCCGCCTTGCGGGGATCCATGCGTTTATTCTGTTCCCGGACAGCGATGCGGAGATGCCTTATGCGCAGGCAAAGGAGGTCGGAAGGTTGCTGCGGATGGTGAGGGGGTATTGTGAATGGGATGAGAGGACGTGGGGGCCGCCGCCGCCACCCGAGTATCAGCCGCCGAAGGTCCGCGAGCCTGGTTCGGAAGACGACGAGAGAGACGAGGTAATGGAAGACGAGGAGAAAGACGGAGGAGAGAAAGCTGACGCTGAGGAAGACGAAGACTATGAAGAAGAGGAGCCATTCGTTGACGATGAGCCGCATTTCATCGACAAGCTGATTCACTTGTTTGGGGCCGTGCCGCCTGGTGGGACCGCCCGCACTTGACGCGCTCATTTGCTCCGGCAAGCTTCATGTGCGTCTTTCCCTTTTCTTACCTAGCTTTCGTACTCTATTCCATTTGTTCATAATCACTCACCTAACGTGCAGCCGTCCACAGGCCCACGATTGGACCCGACCGAAGGAAATAACTTGTAAACAAAACCTTTCTTGGACTTTGAAACCGAATTTCACGCGTGCCTCATATCGTATTACCAATAGCAACCAAGATTCTTTTTACTCTCGAAACAAAAAGTAATCCAATTAGGAGGTCGAACACTTTCCTGTTTATTCGAGGGAAAGGTAGCAATCATATCGCGCATTCTGCGCACCCTTCCATCCAACTGTCGAGTGGATCAATCGCTTGCAAAAACGGGAGAATGATGTGATTGGGAAAGCAGGAAGGAAAGAGGGAAAGAAGGAAGGAAAAGGAAACCGACATACCGCATTGCCAGCAGTCGAGCAGCGAGTAGGGGTCACTGTAGAATTAGTCAATATGTCGTGCGAGGACAACCACCACAAGTGCGTACTATTTCTTTTTGATAGCGAGGAGCGCGGAATAATTTGGCCCCCAAAAGTTTTCTAAGAGTGTTCAATCCAGAGTTGGTAGTTTCCGGAATGCTGACATCCACGTACCCTCATGATTGGTCTGGTACAAATCCCCTTCATTCTGGAGTTTAAACATCACTCAGTGGCGTAATGCAGAAGCCTTCAGACGCACGAAATACGCTCCCGAGGCAGGTGATATGTCCTGCACCAACTGTGTGACATTGTGTGCGATCTGGAACTGCGTCCGAATTTCGGGGATAGTGGCGTTGAACTGCCAGGAAGTTTGCCCGGCCATCTTCAGGATGTCAGCTTCCCATGACAACGAATCCTGGACCTATGACGTACAAGCCACAGACCGTCCCGCCACGCTGGGGTGACACTGGTTGTGTTGGCCGACCCCTTGAAGAGGAAAGGGGTGCCCACCTGAACGAGTTGCGAGGTTAAACACGGTGAAATGCATGTAAGGAGACTGGAACTTACTTGTATATACGGGTTGACACCGTATTGGTCGATCATCTGAATCATCGTGCTAGTTAACGCCGCCTTCCCACTTTCTGTCGTGAAGAGTGCGGCGGGAATGATCCGGCTGGTCAGCGTAGCCGCGACGCCAGGCCGGGCCTCCGCAGTCAGCACGTATTTCGCAAAGAAGGCCTGCCACGACGGCAGCTCCTCGACCACCACTGAGCCATTTTGTGCGCGCACAAAGTCAGCAGCGTTCATGACGGACTCGGTGGCTTCTTCGAGGGTGAGGAGAGGGTTTACGTTGATGAGGCCCGGGGCATTAGTCTGGGATGGAATGATTGTCAGGAAGCGCCCTCCCAAGAAAGAGAAGACTCGGGAATTGAAGACACAAGTGACAGGAACGAACCCGTATGTGCCCGCCCCAGCCTTCTGTGCCCCATTTGTAGGATTCGTCGACGACTAACTTGAGCCAAGGCTGGTAGTTGGTTGCTGTGCGATTGAATGACATCGCGGCGCTGTGCCAAATACATTTAGCATCCGGAACAAAGCCGATTCTTAGGCAGACAGGTTCAACATACACTTGTAACTTCATCCGCGGTTCTGCGAGGAAAGTCGACTCGAGCACAACACCAAAGGTCGAGCCACCTCCGCCGCGAAGCGCCCAGAAGAGGTCTGGGTTCGTGAAGCTGTTGGCCACACGGTATTTTCCGTCCGGGGTGACGATTTTGAATTGCAGCTATCGGACAAATTAGTACGTATCACTGAATGAATGGCAAGGTGGATCCTAGTATTTACCACCCGGTCAACACCGAGCCCGAGGACAGGGGAAAGGATACTGTGACCGCCACCCATCACCCTGGCAGAACAATCAGTGCTTTAAACTGGGGAGAACACGGGCCGTCTTTATTCACCAGCCGCCACTGGCCGCGATCGTTTGGGCGTAACCCCCAACAACAGTCAGGTTGTTGTCGTCCGCGAATTTGTATAGGTCCTCTGTTGGGACACCCGCCTATTTATTTCTGCATCGATAGGCTTCACACTGCTGAATAGCCGCAAACGTACCCCGAGCGTGATCGCATGCAGGAACGATTGGTTGCCGCCCTCGGGAACGAAAACAGGGGTGTGACTCAACTAGAAAAATAAATCAGCGGCCGGTCGTAAAATCCCCATTGAAGCTCTCATACCTTGGTCAAATTGCGCGTCTAGATATGCGGATAAACGGGTCGATTACATAGTTGAAACTGAATGAACTGACCCATAGATTTAACGAACCCTTAGATCCCGAACGGCCCTTGTAGTCGTGGCCCGAAGCCTTGATGGATAGGTGAATTCCTGTCTTGGCAGCGAAGGCAAACGCTTTTTGGATGTCCTCCGGTCCAGATACCGCCACCTGAAAAAATTCTGGTTCCGACCGTATGCATACTCTGAAGGGTGGATGGACGCACGTAATACTTCGACACGTAGCCCTGCTCACACGGAACAGCCGAAGCAAGGGGATTTGAGGTATTGGTAGTGTCTAACAAACACTTTTCGTTTGTACGCTGGCAGGTTTCCCATTGCGTCTAGAGTAAATCAATCGCGCGTACAGTCAATTCATGTCGTTGGTATTCAGAGAACCGATCTCGACTTACCCACATGTACGCCGGATAGCGCGCAGATCGAAATTCGGCGGAGCCGTAACCCGCCTGCACAGCAGCGCATGCCTCTGGATCGACGGTCGAGTTGTGACCATTCACAATGGGAAAACAAGGCGCCGCGACGGGAAGCGCTGTGTGGAGGCGGCCATCAAGAGAGTCTGCGAACTCCTGCCAGTCTTTGGCCGAGGGCCGCGCCAGTGCTTGGGTGACCAGGATCAAGGCTGCGAGGTAATTGGAGAGCATATTCGACAGGCTGAGCCCGTCAGTGAAGTGGGGCTACTTTAATGGCCGGCGGAGGTCGGCTGTTCAGAAGTCGAAGCAAAGTCTTGCCGAGCACAAAATATTGCCACCTGTACGTAGTACGTACAAGAGCGGTGTCCCACCCCTTCGGTTGAAATGTTGATGGCAGGCTTTGATAAAGACGCTGGATTCACTCCGAATCTGAGCGGATAAAAGGTGCTGTTAGAAGTCATTGCTTGTTCACATGCCCGAGTTTAAATGAACGCGGTCCGGCCACGGCAGCCGACGGTACGGTAAGCCCGAGAATTACGGTGGATAGATCGGTGGTGCCGACTTTATGGTTGAGCGGAGCTTAAAAAGCTTCGGACGGACAGACAGACGTAATTTTATAAAGAGGGTAATAACAAAATGGCGTACGTTTCGGCGTCTCGTACGTAGCGGTGGCATCTATCTGAAGCATCGCGTAAAGGATTTGGAAAGGTTCCACCCACGGACATCTTCTATGTGTTAAGGATAGGGGTTTGGGTACGGAGTTAAAGGGGTTTTGGGCGCGGAGTTGATCGGCCCTCGCAGCATTCAAGCTGCATTCGAGACGTTCAGCGATGGGGTTTATATGCCACCGTGGCATGGAACGGATTTCTTCACCCGTTTGGCGCTCGTTTTTATTGGACTTTGTACTATGGCGACAACCATTGATGGTGGTGGGCAATGACTTGGTGTCCGATCGGAGTTCCCACGCTTAGTCACTTGATCGAAAAGCCGGTTCAGACTGACCCAGAACTCGCGGAAAGGTTTTCGAGGCCTAAAACATTCCGGATTGTCTCGGTTGCAAGAATTAATATGCTCTAAACATGTGGAGGTGTGCCGTCTTCAAGGTGGAATTTTTTATTTCGGCCATTGTTGGGAGGGAGTGGGATTTTGGCCTCCAATTATAGTCCTGCACTGGTGAAAAGGCGAAATTACAAAATCCGGATTGAAGGCGACATGCCTGCTCATAATTCAAACAAGCTTCCTCAATTGACCTAAGGGCCATTCCTCATTGCGAATATAAAAACATTTTCAGACTGATGCATGTCCCATCATTTTGAGCATGTTTTGATCTCGCAACCTCCCGCCGACTGCGCCATATCTAGATCACATTGCTATTTCTCAGCAAATTTCTTCCACATACAGCCTACACAGGGTCCTCTGACATATAACTGATGTAAAAACCAACCAAAATGCACCTAAATAATGCATTCGACGTTGGGGGAGTTAGGTCGGGCTTAATCGGCATTACAACTTGCAGAAAGGTTGCGCATTTTTGGGTATCTCTTCGGCCCCAAATATTGTGCGGGTGAGCTATGATGCTTAAGATGTGCCAAAACATGCTTCTGAGACCGAATTGATTTTTTTCTGCCAAGAAGGAGCTCGCTCGAGGGCAAACGTTGGTGGGTCAACAAATTTGGTGTGTTCTCCAAGTACTGTGACACGTGATCATCACGATTCGGCGATTGGCGTTGCCCACCACCACAACCAACATTCATGGTGTTTGGAATTCGGTCTGGTGGCATCTGGGCTGGACAGCAAACGTTGACACTAAGTATGTGTGTCCGGCATCAGAATTGTTCTTTGCACGGCGCGTTGTTATGGTCGTAGTCTCGTGGAGAAGAGCATTAGGCTCTCCGAGTGAGTCAGGCATAAGTACATACCTCATCTTTGACAGATGGCCGCCTACCCTGTCATCGAGGTGCGCCACTCCAAGCGGTGGTAAAACCTATCTTTCCAGTCCACAGCATCTCCCGAAGATTTTATCTTAAGTAGATCGGGGACAACTTGAACCCACTAACGACCAGTGAAAAGCCAAACGGAACTGCGACTCGATGTACTGTACAATTTCATTCAATTCGGCAGAGGTTGTGACCCGTGACCCAAAATACCGATTCGGCACATCGGCAACCAACGAATTTTGGCGTGACACCTCCAAAAATTCGGGCACGGTGAAATTGCCGCCAGTGCCGCCAGTGCCGCCCCTTGCTGCCAAGGGGCGGCAGTCACGTGCCGTCCTTGATGGAGAAAGTGCCGCCTCTCAGTGGCGGCACTTTTGTCACGCTGCCGCCTTGTGCCGCCCTCATATTTTTTGAAGTCTTATACAAGTTGTATACAAGACTAGATTCGATTGATGAGTATCTCATTGTATCTAATATGCTACGTTTATGTTGAACCACCATCTTCCTAATTTAGACATCACCTGCTGCTCAACAAAAATGACCCCAAGGAACTGTTGCCTCGGAAGGCATTTGCGTCATTAACCAGATGTTCTCATATAAAATCCACACATTGAAAAGCAAATAGTCCTTGATTCTTCGGTACTACAGGACTGATTAAATCATAATGGTGCCTTCCTAGCACGTGTACTCCTCCGAACTCCCGGTGGTGTCGGCACAGGACTATATTTCCTGTGACGCTTCGGGGCTGTTTCTTCATCAAACACATCTTCGCCGATAAAAACACGCTTTTTCTGTGGCTCTGCTTGTGGAAGATCTGATGGGAACAAGATCAGTTGGCCTTTGTGCACAATGTGGATGGCAGGCATTGAAGCAGCTGCCTCTGAGTCCGAATGCATGGCCCGGTGATAGAAAACCAAACTAGACATGGAATCATAGGCTGTATGGGAAATTTTCATACACTACTGCAAGAATCTGAGTGATAATATGGATGCAATCCGACATATCAGAAGTTGGCCAAACTGGGAAGTCTAATCTTATCGAGACTTAAATCTTGGTTCTTAGAATGACGCAACTGGAAAGTACCCTGATACTCATTCACGTCATTTTGGCGGCAGTCATGTGCCGCCCTTAATGGGAAAAGTGTCGCCGTCGTATTTTATTAAGTCTTAAACAAAGCTAAAGTCAGCCATTGAGTCAATATTCACTTCTACCTACTGTGTTATGTGTATGTTGAACCACCCCATGGTGAGTCGGTGACCCAGTTCCTGACTTGAACCAAACTTCCACATCAATTGGTTAGATGTTCTGATCCCAAATATTCCCCGATCTTATACCCTGTGAGAGGTATGTTCAGACTGGTTGCTGGTAGAAAGAAGACAGATAGTAAAGTAGAGAAACGAGCCGCTACCATAAGTGAGTTACCGATCAGTGGATCAAGGTTCAGGTTGAATATTGATTGAAAATGTAAACCCAAAAGCAAGCATTGGACAACTGAATCTCCCAATTAACCTCCAATGGAATCACTGATAGCCTTCAGGTACTCCAGGTTCCATAATTCCAATGATTATACCCAGTAATCATGATTGTGAGGTTGGTATTGCTAGTGCGAGCATTGTGCCCCTTCAGAAGTGCACTAAGGCCACAAAAAAGTGATTGAAACTCGTAACCATTCCATTTAAACTCTCAAGGGTGAACAAATTGTGATTGGATGCACAGGCTGTTGTTTTATTCAATGGTTGACTTACAGTAATCTTGACTTGATTCAGTTTCAGAGATTCAATTTCGGGTTTCAACCACTTCCAACATTGTTTTGAAGCGGTATGCTTGCAATAAGACACTAAAAACATGTCGCATAATTTGCACATTGTTCTGCCTTTCTCTTCTTTGCCGCCATGTGTCACATGAATGGCCACACTGCCGCCCCCTGTCACGTGGTAAACTGCCGCCCCTCGAAATAAAAGTGCCGCCCCCTCAAAAAAAAATGCCGCCCCCACTGCCGCCCCCCTGCCGCCCCCCTGCCGCCCCCTTGCCGCCCCTCACAGGTAAACTACCGCCCCAGTGCCGCCCCTAAACTACTGAAGTGCCGCCCTTTGCTGCCCCTTGGCCACCCTAAAAGCATAAATTTGATGTATTTTTCGTCTTTTGTGGGGCACCAATGAGCTCAAACATGGTTTAATATTGACATACAGTACACTACTAACCAGTGTTTTAAAGTATGAGCCAGGTACCTCCACATTTCCGAAGTTCAACATTCAAGTGCCGCCCCTTGGCACAGCCACTGCTGCCCGGCGGCACAAAGGGCGGCAACTTGAAGGGGCGGCACTTTCACTTGGCCCCAAAAATTCGGCATTCAAGACGAAAATTTTCGAACATTCTGCCTTTTTTGCACCTCCGAGGGAGATTTGGCCCCAATGTCACGAATTTTACATTCGGCACTGGGCGCCGTGACCCGTGACCAAGACCAAAGTTCATCGCGGCACAGGGGGTGCGTGACACGTGACCGCCGAGTTGAATGAAATTCTACAGTATCTTAGTACATCCACAATTGGGTCACTGCAATCATCGCGTCAGAGACTGTGCAAGACCATAGAGCGGAAGAGGCTGTACATGTGATCAAACCTCAAGAACTCCCTTCCGACGACGACCAACTCGACTCTGACAAGTCATTTCCAGGTTGTTTCCAGGGCCAGGTGGTGAACCGACTTGTGTAGAAATTCGGGCGGCCTCGTTCCTCTCGATGCGTTCAGGAGGGTCTGGACCATATCTTTATTTTCCCTCTAACCATGACGACTCTGCCAATGTACAATCAAGGCTCAATTCTACACCTCAATCAGACTTCACCCAAACTGCACGATAACTCTCGAATCGTCAGAAACCCCTTCCGACGCGTGGATCCGCGTCGCTGTTGAGCCCGGAGACCTCCTTGTGGCCCCCGCAGGCATTTACCACCGCTTCACGCTCGACGAAAAGAACCAGATCCAGGCGCTCAGGCTGTTCCAGGTTCGTTTTTTTCTCGCGTTGGCGATGGTTCGAGTGGAGAGTCATTCGCGTCATCACTAATTTCATTTCAAAATCGTTCTATGAGCTATCCTGACGCCTACCCCCTGCAGGACGAGCCGAAATGGGTCCCCCACGCTCGCGGCGAAGCCACCGATGGTAACCAGCACCGGGTGGGGTACCTGCGGGAAATTGGGGTCGCCGCGTAGGCTTCCCTTGGGGAGTCACAGGGAAGGGGACGTGTCTTGTGGAATGCAGTCCTGCGATGGAGTTGAAATTTGCTTTGACGACGACCGACTATCTTCGGAGAAACCGGTATTTGTACGAGTAGCAGGATCGGATCGCTGGAAATCTCCTAAAATGTATTCTTCCTGTGGTAAACTGGACTGGAAACTAAATCAATCTGCAGCTCGATATCACCTACAGCTCGGGAACCCAGGATGTTGGTCCGCCGGGCTGGAGAGTATCTCTGTCGAAGCACCGTTTCCCTCCAAGTTCAGCGATACTCTTCCCGCTGTCAGGAGCTCAACATTCACCCGAGGCGCACAGTTTAGTGCCAGATGCCGTAGCATAATGCTATGGGACGCCGCGGCGGAACCGGGAATGAAAAATTGTTGTCAATGTTGGATAGATCCGATCCTTTTCTTAATTGAAATGAACAGTCGTTCAACGGAGCTCGCGCCAGGGACGAAAACGGATCCCGACCCACCTGATAACAACCCGCTCCGAACACGAGACCCGAGGTCAATATAATTAATTACTATAGCCTCATGGAGAAGAGCCTCGAGCTCAGGCTGGTCCGCTTCGAGTCAGGGTAGGCGTACTCGAGGTAACAGCATCCTTGGCAGATGGCCGCCTGGCCTGTCACTGAGGCGGAGAACAGAAAACCATCTGCACAACAACTGGCGAAAACCAGTCTTGATGAAGAGGAAAGATATCGCACAACCGAGCTACTCGGAAGTTCGAAACCAATGCTGAAATAAGTGGTTCGAACTTAAGCACCGCATTGAATTTTCAAGGCCGCAGCCTCAGGCCACGCATATGTTTAGTACAAATTTACACAGAATAATAACGATAGTCTACGTTGCTCGCTTGCGCAATTAGCGTTGGGGTATGGTACCTACACCCTTTCCTCGCATCTCAACTCATCTACACCACTCACATCGCCCACCCCTTCCTCAGCTCCATCTCAATCACACTTCCGCCCTCGTCCGCGTCCCCCTCGTCTCCAACACGCGTCGCGTCCCCACTCGTCCGCGCACTCCCTGGCCTGGGGCTCGCAGCGCCATACGCATTCGGATACGCGCCCTCGACGATTGCGTACCCGCCCGGCGGCAGCCCCACGTACGCCTTGCCCTTACTACCGGGGAAATACGCCGCCGGTGCATCGAAATACGCCGTGCGCGCCGTATCCGGTATCCCGCCCGCACCATACCGCTCATCGTCCGAGGCACGCAAGTTGTACGACGACCCCGATGGGCGCAGGCCGAGGTTATACGAGGAGCTAGAGTGCAACTGATAGTCCGCGAAGCTGAGGTGCGCGCCGCTGGTTGCCGTGACGTCGAGCTCGAGGCGGGAGGAGGTGGAGGCAGAGGAAGAAGGTGGGAGGGCGCGGATGTTGATCATCATGCGGGAGACGGCGATGCAGGAGATGGCAGAGGTCGGGCTGTATGAAATCAATTCAGTTGAGATGAGCCGGATGTTGCATGGGTAGACGCACCCAAGGAGAATGGCGTGGTAATGCGAGGAAAAGCTCAGCTCGTAGATAATCGCGTTCGTGAGGCTGAAGGCTATTCAAGTACGGTTATTAGTTGGACTTGCTTCGGTAGCACAGGAAGGACGTACTGAAGATGAAGCCGAAATAAACGAGCGAATCGCGTGCCAGGATGTCAAGGCTGTTGATCGAATCGAGTCATGAGTTTCCCGAACCGTATCCGGAATCTAGCAGACACGCACGTAGGATTTCCCCCCGAGCCCAGTAACCCCGCCTTTCCGCCCCATGTCCACCGGGGAAGGACCTTCGCCAGCGTGATCACGAGCATGACGACTGTCATTGAGCCGTCAGTCGGTCGGTCAAATGCTGGTCCCGCAAGGGGAACTGGATCAAATGGCGTACATTCGAAGCAGACCGGAGCGATCCAAGTGGCGCTCGCGTAGCGCTGTAATAAATAGCCCGAGCGGGAGTGGAGGCCACAGCTGAGCGGGGCGGGTTGGGCCACGCCTATAGACTGTGTATTAGGCCTCTGTGAGATGGGAGAAAGGGGGATGCAGGCGCACCTTGGGTATCGATGGTGGCGACGACGACACATATGGTAACCGCTGCGACCTCCACTGGATGCCGAGTGAAGTGAGCACGGGCCAGGACAGCGAGATAAATGGACAACGAACCGGCATAGAGAGTCGTTAGAAACCAGAACATCCGCCGCGAGTTGTTGTCTGTGTGGAATCAGCGGGGGGAACGAAGATGCGGCGCCGGTAACGCACAAATCGCCCAGACTCGGATGACCACCAATGCCTGCGCCGCGAGGATGGCGAGGCGCAGGGGGATCATCTGCCAGTAGGAGTAGATCCGGCAGAACTCGGGCGAGGTGCCCGGGAAGTCTGCTAGTATCCAGAGACCTCTGTAATGTAGCATCGGATAAGCTTCGAGTGCAGCAGGAGGATTGATTGGACGAACACCAGTACTGCGCGGATCACGTAGCGGTTGAGCATGAAGAGAACCTTGGGGAGGCGCCACTTGAGGGACCACACCCGCGCGACCTCGTCGTCGAGCGAGGTGATCAGCTCATACACGAGCAGGCATGCGGTCGAATCTGTGGGGGGTTAAAAAAAGGGACGAGGTACGGAGGAAGAGTCTGCGTACAGAGCACATAGTTGTTGATTATCGTGAGGGAAACGTACGTGCGAGCATCTTCGGCGGTGAAATCATCGGGACCAGAGCTGAGGGCAGGCCCGGGCATAAGATTGAGGTTTCGTCTTCGTGGTTAACAGGCGAGCAACGACGACAGCATGCCGGCCTGCAGCTCTGGTGGGGTACACAGGAGGTACGGGGGAAGTGGGCGGCAAGGTGGCGGCGCTGATAAGAGCGTCGTTATTTCAAGTGACCGCCGTTCCTTGCATCTGATTTCATGTCTCCGCTGTCAGCTATCCTGATGTCGGTGCTTTTTACCCGCAATATATCCCATCTCGTCCGTGATGCGTGATCCCGAATGCCACACTGACGCGCCGCCCAGCTATCTGAATTGCGAATTATCCTCTTTTGGCACTTGCAAGTGATAGGCATCGTTCCACGTACAAATGTGTGCGCCTTCAATTTCTCTTCGTCGTGGATGGTTCGACCGCCGGAGCACTTTACGGACGCAGCGCATCGGTCATGGGATGGGATATTAGGGCGAGAGAATCGGAGGATGATCGATAGGCGCGATGTTGTAATGTCGGCTTCCCGCTAAGCGATTGTTCCTGGGCGGCTCAAATCTGATCAGTTTATTGGGTTAAATTCAGTTCAGTTGAAAAGCGATGTCAGTAGGGGTCAGTTTCACAGAGGATTGAACACTCATATTTACCCGGTATATCGATGTAGCCACTTGTAGCCACCGCCCTGGGCTGAGGTGTATGGATAACGCGTATGCTAGCCGCGCAGACGTAAGCATGTCATTCCAATCTAGGCGCGGACATTTAATTTTCCACGTTACTTAACCTCAAATTAACGCGTGCCCAGACGTGACACTATTATCCCGGGCTTCGGTCTAGACCCCGAGCCATCGGGTGGCGCAACAGGAGGCAACAGTTGAACAGGAATCTTCAACCTCGGGAAACGGTAGGATGGAGGGACTTCCACAACTCCCTTCCGAGTTCCGAGGCGGCATGTAAATATGGACCAGCCTCAGGTTCCCTGTTTCGAGTTCCCTCAAATCGCTATATGCCATACCGGCGCGCAAACGGCGCAACAACGGCGTTCGACGTCGGCGGTCTCGGCGCCGCAATCCAGCCGCGCCAATCTAACTTGCAATGGAGTAAGATGCTGCTCGGTTTTGGTACAACTCCAACCCTCTCCATCCACATCGCAAAATTAAAACAGTAGGATAGAAAGACCGGCTCCTTTCCGCGCTCCGAGTTGGCATGAAAATTCTGCTTCAAACCATTCCGAACCCCACGGAATAGGCTGACACGTCTCGAATCACTATAGTGTAAGCGCAGTGCGTACAAACGGCGTCTGACCTCCTCCGGCGTTCTCGGCGCTGGGATACAGGCGCGCCGAATCCAATCCAACTCGGGAAAGAGAGCTCCTCGGTCCTGGGACGATCACAGCCCTCCCTTTTATGCGCCCACTAGGTGCAGCCGGCTCCAACCACCAGACGCAGACGAGTTGAAGAACGCCAATCCGGAAGAAGCCGGCGGTATGATATGTATCTATCTGCCTAGCGGTGGTGCTATCGTTAATTATCCACGTCAGTGTCAGTGGCGGCACCGACCGCGTAGATGCAACGATAGTGGCGTTAGGTTTTCTTCGAAAGATAACCGTGGTGGCGGTGGCGTTAAACGTTTTCAATTCGAATGTAATATCACGGAATGAAATGTATTTTAGGCTTCACGTCGTGTTCGTTTCGGGTGGAATTCATTTACCGTGCATGGGTGTGGCGAATATGAATGACATCGAACCTCATGCTACGTGAACTTCGCTGATAAAGCAGCTGGAAACCGTCGGTAGGTAGAAGGTAGGTAGGTAGAATTACACGGCAAAAATTGTACACGTTTCCGGACCACGGCAAAATGTTGCTTGTTCTGACGATCTTGCTCGGGCGGTTTCTGTTATTCGTATTTCGCGCGACCGAACGCTCGTTCGAGAGATCCAATCTCCAATACGCTTGAATGATACCCGAAGGATTCGTGGCGGATCGACGTTCGCCCTCCTATCTGAGCTTAGCGATTAAGTAATTTTTGTTCGGGCCTAGCAAAGTGACCTCGACAGAAAGGAGGAAAGGATGCTGCCGGGTCCGAGTTGTCTTGAAAACAGGAGGATCCGTTACCGGTCGTTACTGGTGAAAGGCATGGCAACTTCCCCAGACTCGAATTTCATTCCACGTTCAGGCACTGGATCTCGTGGCATGAGTGAGCTCCTAAACACTAATATCGCGTCCACAACTGCATCCGAGAAGATGATACGAATTTGACGGGAATAGGAGTGGCCAAATAATCACTGCTCATATGCGCGAGCTCACGGATTGATGTACACGTCGTACTCGGACTTTCAAACATTTAATTTATGAAATGCGCAGACGCTGGCGGGACAAAGATCTTAAATGCGAACCGAACCATCGATGCAGGACGAACGCAAAGAAACGAGTGGAGACTTGCAATCTCAACCTACTTTGGCCTGGCAGCTGCCGCAGCAGTGGGCCAGTGTCGGTCCTTGTTGGCCGTCCGGATGGATCTATCGAAATATTGGGTGCCTAGACGAGCACGAAAGGCCGCGTTGACGCTTGTTCGGTGTAATGACAACTAAATTAATATCACCAGCCCTGGAAGCATAGTGAAAGTTGGGGTGAATCGGCCCTAGAATGGTCGCGCTGCTGGAGTTGTGCGACACGACTTGGGTTCGTCGAGTCAATGCCTCTCGCTCTCAAGACTTCGGCTTAACTTCTTCAAAGGTGTGGTAAGACCGCAACCGGAGTTTCACACGTCCCGCGCCCTCCCGCGCCCTTCCGACGTTTATGAGTGACAGCGATAATTGGTGGCGGCGGCCGATCCGCCGCCTGTCTCCGAGCTGCATTGACTTGAGCGGAATGTGGGAATTCACATGCAGAAGACAGGTTCTGCTTATCTTGTGCCGCAATCTGGCCCCTGTCGTTTCGAATCAACTGCGCAGGGTCGCTTGTGGAGGATGAAAAGAGGGAAGAGACATTAACCTAAGTCATAGACGACCGAGGGAAAACATATGGCGAAAAATCGAAGCAGCCATGCGCCGGAGACAGTGGGAAATTTTTGACAACTTGGGGGGAGAACGAGAGCTGCTGCTGACTTCGAGCTGCGGTGGAAGACAATTGGAAGCGGGAACGTGGAACGGTGGAGGTAAAGCGGAGAGCGACTCGTCGCACACGGAGGCAGCCCTCCCCTCCCCGTGGGGCAGGACACAGTTTCTCTCATGCCATCCTCGGTCTGGAATGCCAGCCCCTGCCGGCGCCCGTGTTCCCATATACCGTGGCGGGATTGCGGAATGTGCCAATTTGTTCGGGGAAACCCTCGAGGTTGAAGTTGAGGTTGGTGCACGTACAGTGGGCCTTTCATTCGCCATCGGGGACAGGAACGAGTCGGACGATCCTCGAGCCAAGTTCCATAGGAGTCTCGAAGTCAAACACACAAGGCTGATCAACGCGACATCAGCGGACGAGAATCGACAACCGTGTAAATACCAGGGGCCCAGGTGCCGTATACGGCAATTTCGAGTCAGGGCGAGCATGTCCCTCCAGTTAGACCCCTTGTAGAACCCCACCATACCAACGGTGTCTCGATTCTCTCGCTTCGAAGCTTCGCCAAGGATTCCATCGAGGCCGCCGCAAGTTCCCAAGGGCCAAGGTTGCGGCCTGCAATTGGGTACTTAGAGCATTGAATAACGGAGGGCAAGGAGTAGGTTGCGAGTGGGAAGTCAGTGCAAGAGACTAGGGTAAGGAGGACAGGTAGATGAAAATTGAATCCTTGCCCACCAGCGGTCATATGGCAGGGAGAAAGAAAGTGGACAGCACGTGATCGACGCGGGGCGACAAATCAACCAAATGTAACCAAAGACTCATATAAAATCAGAGAACCCAACTATTGGACTAAGAGGTGGAAAGAGACAAAGTCATTCGACCAAGCTCCATTGAAGGAAAAATAAGATTCAATATATGAGAAATGGCGGTGGAGGGAAGACGTAGTCTCCCCTAGGCAGACGCTTCAACAAAATTGAGCTCGTACCTCGCTTGTTGAAAGGGAAGACGTGAGACATGCGACAACGGAGAGGAACTACACTAGCGGTTCAACGCCTTACGGCGGAAATCATCATAGGTCATTGACAAGATTCTGCAAAGGTTTGTCCAGTCGATAGATTCGATGTATGGGTGCAAGGACTTGCCTGCCACCAGATATTCACCATCTCTGGGTCACGCTCAAAAAAAAAAGAAACTGGGGGACAAACTTGATTTCAGACATGAATTCACGATGCCCGGAGAACTAGAACATACCTTATTCCGGGAAATCAATCGAGGAAAGCACTCCCTCGCCGCCTCGTGCTTTCCGAAAGCGTGCTCAATCTCCATAGTGGGCGGCGGGGTCACGGGTAACGTCGAGAATATGGAATCGAGTTGCACGAACTCCGCCCCGTCTAGGTCGCATTCCACTACACGTATGACGACGGTGTCGATGTGTTGCCACGGCGCAATAGTGGAGAGTGTCGCGAACATCATTGGGTGGGTCAATTGGGTGAGAGTGATGCGGAGCACGAGGAGGTTTGGGAATGAGGAGAGGTCTACTACGCTATCCTATCTAGCAGAGCGAGCAAAAAAAAAACAGGTGTCTGCAAGGGTGAGGGAGCGTGCGTATCGCGGCAGCGATCGCGAGGATGAGAATGGTGTCCTTGTGGATTTTGTCCTTGTGGATTTTTTGCTCCCATAGTACAACATCTGAATTATCATCTCGAATTGAGAGGGCTTTGAGCTGGGTGAGATCGAAGGGGTATAGTGCCCAAGGATATAGTCTCTGTCCCGGCCCTGCCCAGAAGTCCACCCGAAGCGAGCGCACTTGGATATGTACGACCCGCTCGGGATGACTGGCGGGTATTCAAACGCAAAACAAGTGTATGTGAGGTCCACGTCTCGAATGGAAGGGCAGCAGCGCTCCCACATCCGGACAAAGTCAGGGAAGTGCTAGATATAAATGATTAATTTGATGCGGTGGAGAGTGCGCCGGCTAAGGTGCTGTTTGAGGGATTGGGGCAGGTAATGCGTCCCCCCAGTACAGAGAAACGACGCTCTCCAGGTGTGTGAATGCTAAATTGCACATCTTTGCCACCACCTTCGATGTGACCTCGCCGTTGCGCGTCTTGATGCTGAGATCGTGGACGTAGCCAATCATATGCGGAGACGCGCCAAGTGTGCGGTGGAAGATCGGCGGCGGGTGTCCCAGACACAATTAGTGCGTATACTGCTGCATTTCAGGAATCTTTCTTCACTCTCGGCTGTTGGTGGATGAACCTGAACGTTATTCACGAATCACGAGCGGGTGCTAGCGATTGCAGGATCTGCAACTTTGCTTGTCCACCAGCTACATATATATGCCCCGAAATAGATGATAAACAGTGTAAAGAACGAATGATATCCTAAAGTTGTAAGATGATCGCGCCGAAGACGTCCGCAACCTCCGGGGTGATGTTGAGCGTTGTCGTTCCATTGGTCCAAGTCTGCAAGTATGAAGTATCCGAGATTAGTCAAGCCAGCATTGGTATATATTTATTGGCGAGCAACTTACGCAGAGGACGTTGGCTTCGGCTAGAGTACAGAGTCGCGCTGTCAGAAAGAACATTCATAACACAGAATTGCAATACGCACTATCAAGGTTGTTGCCTTGGAAGTCGCCAGCTGCGACCACGCTCGAGACGAGACTCAGCCCAGGTTTGGGGAAGCCGCTGGTGTTGAACGGGGGCTAGATGGTGCAGACGTCAGTCCATCTAGAGCGATCCGACCGCGGGTCAATACATCATAAATGGCGCAATAACTGGGCCGTGAATCCGGTAATTCCATCCCCAGTCGGGAGTAGGATGAGCGTCCTGCCGTTGGGGGGTTGGTGCGGCCTGGGAAAGCTGGCTAAGGGCCGCGCAGACGATGGGAAGAAGGAGTGTGGTGAATTGCATTGGATACTTGGTGAGGGAGGAGGCTTTCAATGAAGTAGGGGATTGAGCAACTGAGGAAACTCTAATTTTGAAGCTTTATATACCTACTAACTGCTTGTACTGAATAGCGGGTGTCGGGCTTCTGGCCGCGGGCATGCGAAGACCTTGTTACAACAAAGTGGCGATGCTGGTCGTATCGAGCGGTAATGTCTGGGTGATGCAAGATCGCTCTCACCAAACTGGTCTTTCCCATTCCGCCCGCCTCCAAAACCGCTATTCTGGGTGTCCCTTGAGCAAAATGCTCGAGTACCTCTGAGAGTTCCGACTCCCGCCCGTGGAATATTTTTGGCTCTGATGGGAGCAAGGAAATTGAGTTCAAGCTGGGAAATTGATTCGCATCAATAGTTGCGACGATGGGTTGGAAAGCAAATCTACCAATTGAAAGACCCGGAGTAGAGACCGCTGATTTGCAAGGATTCATTATCATTAGTCGGTGCTCTCAAGTAAGATAACAGGGTTTTCGCACAAAGGAGATTTGATCCGAACCAGAGAGCGCGGTGATCATTTCCAGCACTTCTTGGTGTCTGTTCTCTGCGTATTGCTGCATCTCTTTGGCGTCCGTCATGAGATTGAGAGCTTGCACCTAAATAGTTGTAATATCTCGTCATGAGTGTTTCGAATTCGCCAAATCAGATAGGAAGGAGACCTCAAAAGCCTGAAGCCCGTGCTCCAATCCCGCCTTACAATCTTTCAACAGCGAACTCATTTCACTCTGACGGAAAAACTGCCGAATTTTGGTTTGATTCTGTTGCGCTTCGAGAAATGTGTGAATTTTATGCAGTGTCCCGAAAATATGCGCAGTCAGACGGTGAGAAGCATCCGTAAAAAAAAAACAGTATAGTACTCGGTGAACCTTCCAATGTCACTCAACACACCGGGTGGTAATTCGCATCCGGTATCCGATTTGATGTGGAGGATAATGATGACATTCAGCAACGCGTTGGTCTGTTCCATGAGCTGAACATAATCTTCCTTGTTTTGCTTGATGTGCTGGGAGCACACGTCGTGAGTGTCCGGTAAGGGTGATGGATTTGTGTGAAGAGGGTATTTACCTCTGCAAATTTCACGAGAGCCTCGGTTGTGGCTGCAATCGCCGTCAAGAACGGTGTGTCAACACTGCCAGCGAGAGTATCCAGCGTGCTGGCGGCCACAGCTAGACATGATGTGACGTTGTTCAGTCAGACTTGAATGGCGGAGAGTCGGGCGGGCATATTGAACTGGGATTCCGGGTCTCGACACCTAGGTCCAATTTTATTCGATTCCTGGTCAATTCAGATGACTCGCCGTGCCGGATGCCAAGTCAATCGCGAGAAGTAGATGGCCCGAATTCGGGACAGATGCGAAGCGTCATTCATTAATGTCGAAATCTAGCATCTCGCTCGGGACCGGCACAAACGGGAAGCTGGTGTATGTTCTCCTCCGTCGCGCGTGCATTCATACTCTCACTAGGGGCGCAACGAGGAGGAAATGTAAGTTTTAAGGCGATCTTGCATGCTGTCAACACATGCGTAGCAGCATTCCTGATAAGCAGCGAGCGGTGACAGCGTGTGCATGTTGGGGTGGAACTTCGAATCTCCACGGGATCCTCCACGAAATACACATTGACCGATGATGTAGCGGTGAATTGTCGAACGATTTCGACCGCGCAAGTCGAGTCTGACAGGGTGCATGGAAGGAATATGTATGGGCGGTGTTTTAGTCAACTCCACTGTGGAACGAGATATATGCTAATATATGTTTCAACGTCGGGGTTTGAATGATTCCGGGTGATAGCCCGGGTTCGCGTAGAATTCATGACCAATGGTAGAGGTTGAATCACGATTCACGAAGGGATACTTCCACGGCGGAGAGCGCACCACAAGTGTACGGTCAGCTGCCAGCTGGATATCCATTCCATAGCGCATTGACTCCGAATATATCGGGCGACGTATTTTGTCAGTAAATGAACCACGCTTTGGTTTTGTTTGGTGCTGGTCAGGTAACGCATTACATCACGTGATTGTTAAACTCTCGCACAAGTGGTGGCGCGGGTTGTAAAGTTTTAGCGAAGGAAACTAAATAAAAAGGTAAGACATAGGATTAATCGCCCTATATTCCAAAACGAAACTGACTGAGAGCTATTTTAAAGTTTCGGCGGTGCGGATGGTGGTCGCGCATGCGGCAACAGCCACAGAGTGACATACTGAGATGATCTATCATGGATCATCGTGAAGACGTGGTGTGAGATCAGGTGGGAAATGCGAGACGGCACAGCTCAATGCCTATCATGTGGACTCGTGAGAGTGCACACAACAACCGCCCACCTTCACTTGATATTTCAACAAGTGAATAGATATGTGTGCGACTCAAGTACAGTTAGCCGCCACTATTGGAGCACATCTCGGACTGAAACCCGGAAAGGATCTCACTCGTCCGGTTATCAAACATTTGTCGAGCGGCCCGCCCAGTCTTCTTCTCATTCTCGACAATCTCGAAACGCTATGGGAGCCACTCGAGTGCCGCAAAGACATTGAAGAGTTTCTGGCTCTTCTTGCAGATATGGATCATCTTGCTGTCGTGGTGAGTACAGAAGTGGCGTTGCATACACGGGGTTAATTGTCTAATAGATCACGATGCGTGGAGCAGAGCGCCCGGTCAAAGTGTGATGGACTCGTCCATTCTTGCCGCCTTTGAAGCCTCTGACTCAGGATGCCGCTCGAAACATATTCCTCGATATTGCGGATGACGGACATGTCATGGAGGAGGTCGACCGAGTCCTCCTCACCGATAACATGCCGCTCGCAATTCATCTTCTCGCTCATTTGGTTGAGACGGAAGGATGCTCAAACACCCTATCTCTGTGGGCGGAAAAGAAGACATCTGTCGTTTCCGAGGGATTTGATCAGGGATCTAACTTGGATCTATCGATCGCGCTGTCGCTGGCTAGTCCCAGAATCGCATCCTTGCCTCAGTCACAGGATCTGTTGAGTCTTTTAGCGATCTTACCTGATGGACTCTCCGATATGGAACTACTGGGAAGCAAACTGCCGATTCCGGATATCCTTCGGTGCAAACTGGCTTTGTTGCAGACGACCCTAGCCTATACCGATGAATACAAACGGCTGAAGGCATTGGTTCCGATCCGGGAATACATGCTGCAGGCTCAACCTCCCAGGGATGAATTCATCCGGCCCGTTCTCAGCCACTTTCAACAACTACTCGAATTCTTCGCAGAGTACCGGGGAAGTCGATCGGGTTCCGCCATGGTCGGTCACATATCATCCAACTACGCCAACACGTAGAACGTCATTCGAAATGGCCTGCATGCAGGTCACCCGGACCTGAAAAATAGCATTTACTGCACGTTACATCTCAACATATTCAGTCTGCTCACTGGCCGGGGCACAATTCCCCTGCTCGACCAGATTTGCGATTTCCTTCCGCGGCCCTGTGATCATCGAGTGGAGGTTCACTTCATCAGCGAGCTGTTGTATTCGTGCTCGCATCATCCGATATCAAATGCTGAGACATTGATTGCGCAAGCGTTTGGACACTTTAAACATTTTGAAGATCCAGATCTCCAGTGTAAGCTCCCAGGATAATTCGTATTTGATCCCCCCCAGTACTGACCGGCTTCCCAGGCAAATTCTACAATTGCCTCGCACACTACCAAATCCAACAGAAACATGACGATGCACTCTCATTGGCAGGTTCGACGAGTAACTCGAGGAGACAGCGCGAGACGTTCCACAGTGCGGCATGGATCAAGTGGAAGCTTGGGGATTATCCCGCCGTCGAGCAGTATGCGAACGAGTTGCTTCGGTCGGCCCGGATCGCGGGTGACTTGGAGAGAGACTCAAGCGCTCCATATTCTCGGCATGTGCTCGACTGAAGTGGGGAATTACAAGCGCACCATCTCGCTTTGCAACAGGGCGAGCCAGTCTTTGGCTCTTTGTGGAATCACTGGGGGCATGGCGATATATGGCATCAGAAACTCTCAAGCAGTCGTCCACAACGCGAAATCAGAATACGTCGAGGCCCGCAATATTGGAGTTCGCATTCTCGCCAACGTATCGATGGGAGAAGACCCATAAATTCATGCCATGGCTTCACAGAGTATGGCGGAAGTCGATCTGCACATGGGCGCGCCGCAGAGTGATATCCAGAAGAACATTGATGTCGCGAAGTCAATACTCAACCGTGTCGGGCAGGCTGGACCCGCACTCTTGTGCGATGTTTGGCAAGCCAGACTCAGGCTCAAGGAAGGAGACATATTGAGGGCAAGTAAACTATTCCAGGAAACGTTCGCAGCGTCTTGGGGAAAGGATTCCACCAATGCGGCAAAATGTTTGGAAGTACTGGGCGACATCGGCCTCTGGGGTGAAATGGAACTGACCCCGGGCTGGAGCACATGGGCCACTCCATTCTTGGTATACTCCCTAAAGTTGAAGAAGAGCCTACAGATTCACAAGGCACTCCGATGCCTGGGGGATGTCTTCCTTGGCCAGGGCGATGAGGTCACCGCCATTGGTCTCTGGACCACTACCCTCGACGGATTCACACTCATGGATATTCATCGCGGCAGGGCGGATTACATGCTGGGCCTCGGGAATATTTCAAAGGGTCATGGTGACATACAGCGCGCGGGGGAGCTTTGGAAGACCGCCAGACCGCTGTTCGAACGGTCCTCGCAGGTGAACCAGGTCAAACAGGTTGACGAACGTCTTGATAGCATGGATTGCTGTGCCGAATTACCTCGCTCGGCAGTTGGCGTTTCTTCGTGATTTTATATGTGCGCTCGTTCGGTGTGTAATAGCGGCAATAAAATCACGAAAATTTGGTCCGGGCCTAGCAGATTTGGATCCATGTTCGAGTGTAGCATGTTGACTTCAAAGGATTTTCATCCTGGCCTTTAAGGCAACCTAATTTCGCGAGATCAAATGTTGAGGTAAATGGGCACAATTTCCAACTCATCTTTAAAGTTTAGTCGTGCTTGCCTCCGCGACGCGACTGGATCAGTCATGTGACTCTCTGTCTCTTTTTTTCCCCCCACCAACCATCTCGTTTGCAAGGACCAGCACGTGGAACATGGGCAATACGGCTGCGACAGCACCATCGAAGCTGGTGTCTTCTTGGCACCTCCACCTGGCGGGGCCGCTGGCGATCTTTGGTGACCAAAGACTACCTTTGCCTTGCCACGTTTCGAAGACGAAAATACTGTACTCATCACGAAGATCTGTGCTGGTTGTTGTAACGTCCAGGCTTTCTTATATCTCTGTGTTTCTCGCTTGGCCGTTATCATCGAAGATCTCAGGGAATCAACAAATATCGTCGCGCTCTCATTATTTGTGGACTTCCCCTTCTTGAAGGCACCAGGTTCTCCTTGAATTTTTATCGTCTGCCCGAAAGAGACAATGAAACGTTAATTAGGGCGGCTTCCAACTGGCGGGATCGAATCCCATAGCCTCTTGCTTTACTCATTCAAAATCGAAGCGATCTTCAATCCACGTACCGGCTGACGGCGTCTCCAGGAAAGACCCGTCCTGTGGACCCCCTCTTGTTTGCCGTTCGACCGCTGGTACTAATTGCACCACAATCATTACCTTTGCCGCACTCTTTCTCGGGGATGCACTGAACACAATCTTGAGCTGTTCTCTGAACGATGGCTAACATACTTTCACGTTGATACATCTGGTATATCGCCTTTCCCCACGAACCAATGGCAAATACGCCTTTGCTACTAGCGGCTTTCCTCGGCTCAATACCCATACGTAAAACGCGCATCGTGGTGCCTATTAAGTCATTGATTACAGCTTTCGTGCTGAAGCTGATCGGGTTCTTGAGATAACTCTATGCCTAATGGTACGGGGTGGTGCAGAATTTAAGCCTTTCCCCAGGTCGCACATCTACTTCCCCTCCATCCCCCCACCACCGCCAGCCATGCTCTACCTGCGCAGCACGCTGACCTTCTTGGTTTTGCTCGTCGTTGTTCCTGGGATGGATGCTCAGGCTGGGCAAATGTTTGAGTGGGGATTTTCAGGACCGGTGCGCTCGCTGATCTAGCTGTAAAATATCTTCTGAAGAATCGCAGCAATCTGTCTCTACTTCCCTCCCGTCCTGCCGGACCTTCCCCATTGCGGTGGATAACCTCTCGACGCATGGGATCCCACCATTTTACATGATGGCGTTCGCTGTCGGCGGGTCGCCAATAACCTCATTCATCGGCACGAATCCGAGTAATCTGGCGTGGACTGTTCGCCATCCAATCGGTCAGTTCTCACGAGTGAAACTTTAATTGCACTGACGATATATTCAGGTACGCGGCTCTTGTTGGGCGTCGTCGATTCCCGCGGAAATTCTGGGGGCGTCGATGCACCTCTTTACACCGTGATAGGTATTGTGCTCGTTGTCCTTTACACAAAACGGAACACCACTCATTTAATGCAGAGGGGGCAACAACCCAATGCATCCCTCCCGCTGTCGTGGCAGCCCCGTTCAACGTTACGGCCAATGTAACTGATGTGTTGACGACGTGCCAGCCATGGGGATTGACAATCCGCGGAGGGACTCCTCCATACAATTTGACGCTCGCGGCGCTGAACGCTCCGGAGATGACGAATGTTACTCTTGGTAGCTATCCTACACAATCTCTGGCACAACGGACTAAGATCGTTAACCAGGCCCTAATGACACGGTATTCACCTACATCAATCGGGCGGAGCCAGCCACTCAGATGATAGGTGTGTTCTGAGACTCGAGCTTGGTGCGATAACTCACAACTATTCATTCGGTAGCCTCAGTCAGCGATTTGTGCGTGTCCACTGTTTTCTCTCGTTTTCTGCCTGCTCATTGCGTGATGTCGTATCTTCAGGAACGGACGTTGGGCAACGGGAAGTCCACTTGTACGCACACAGGGATCGTCAAACGTCAGCTGCCCGGGTTTAGCCAGCTCAGGTAGCTCAGCGCCGATTGCACAGTCCGGGAACGAATCTCGCGCGAGGAACCCACCCATCTCTCACGCCACGATTGGAGTCATCGCTGGTGCCACAGCTGGTGCCCTGCTCCTCTTCGGGCTGGTGACATGGGCGATGCGGCGTAGACAGCGCTTCCGCACGCGCCGATCACAGGCCAAAAGGACTGACATATTGTTATCACCCTTCGAGACGTGGCCGGCCGGTTTGCAGACAGCCATTCCCCCTTCTTCGTCGGCAGCCGTCTTGAGGATCCATGCATCTGACCGAGGTCCTGTTATACTGATTACTCCGACCGCCGAGATGCGAACGTCGCCAACAAGCATCGCTGTATCCCCGTTTCAGACGTCGCCTATTGACATTCAACCTCCGTCACCCGAGCCCCACCTCGTGTCCAGGACCCTCCCACGTAAACACAGTCAAGCAAATTCACTTGCTCCCTCGGCCAACTCGCGGACGTCGCGCACACCGTCGCCTACCGCTTCACCCGCGGTTGTTGTACGGGAGCTGCCGCCGCCGTACGCTCCTCCCCGACTCCACGATTATCAAGTCTGAACTGCCACATCTTGCCCACGTAAATCCTCTTAATCGTCGAGTTTCTTTACATATTTCAGGACAATTCATCGGTCAATTAATTTTGTCGTTTGCGCATTGGCGTCTAATACCAACACTTTTGTGAACAGAGTCGCTGCCCCACGCCGTTCGATTAACAAGACAGCGGTGGTTTCCGATAGTCCACATGAACGAATGAGTCTCATCCAATGAAGCAAAAATGAATAATGTCCCACGAGATGTCATTTGTGTCCCCAGCGATGTGGGATCTGTCCCACGACATGTGCGATGTGTCCCAACTTCACCCCGCTGCCCCCTGCTTGCACGAAGATGGGTAGTTATCATCCTAGCCACATGAACTGGTCCCCTGAGCTTGTAAAAATTGCCAGCTACTCCAAAAACCAATTTATTAGCTGCACATCCACCACAAAATATAACGCTGCAAGGAAAAAGACCCAAAAGATATGTCAATCAGAGCCTTGAACTCGCTCTGTCACTGAAAAATCCCATCTGTGGTATTCTATTATATAGACTCCTTATCTGTCATCCCTCTGGTTGCCTTTTCAACCAATCTTCAATATGAACCATCAGTTTCGGCTTTTTCAGATGAGGAGCAATGTAACTGATCAGATCAATATTCTAATGTGACTAATCAGTGACACTTTACGTTGCACGACGCGTCGCGTCGACTTCGCATCATCCTGGTTCATCCTAATCATAGAAATATGCATTGTTTGCAGGATATGTTGAGAGTTCACCGCTCAGCATTTGTCCGAGGTTATAAACTGCTCACAAGAAATACTTGCCGACCTGAACACTCGCCATGGCAGACTGTAAACTGACAGTTTATGAAATACAAGACAGCCAAAGGCCACCATGCACCCCTTCTAGGCAATACCGACAGAAGAAGGCTTTTGGTCCTTGAACTAGTTGAAAAATGTGCCGTAATGAATACTGAGTGATTACGACATTTTTGCTGGAACCCCGACCTCTTTCCGCGTCATATGGGCTTCAGGATCAAGGAAATCCGTTGGGTGGTTGTGGAGAACGGTAAACTCGGGATTGGAAGTGTTTGATGGCGGGACCAGAAATGATTGATGGGAGGACTCAAATGTCTTGGCCGCCGGACAACAAATGAAATACATGAGGACGGAATTTGTATGTATGCAGGACACAAATTTGTGGAGATGGGGGTAAGAACTCTTATATTGCTGGTCACAAACTGTTATACAACACAACCTATGTGCTTGATACCCAGGACTAAAATGTTTAGCGGAGGACAGAAACTGTTTCTCACAGGACATTAATGGTACACGCTCCAAATGAATATGCCCTATACGCGACAGAAACTTTCTGAGCTTGGATGTGTAGGAGATGTAAATATATACACATGTAGAGTCTTTCAACATATCGAGGTACAAGATCAGTTCATGTTGAAGCGTCTGTCTCCGAGAGACTAGTAGGGTCTTCCAATTGCACCGAAGACGAATTTCCTGACAGCCACAGGCTTATCGCCCAGTGATCCTCAAATACTTCTTTCTATTGGGTGTTGGGTGGGCTAAGTTTCTAATACAAGTTAAAAGGGTAACTGACCAGACCTGTTTAAAACGGCTTTCAGTTCATGACAATTTACATTAGTGTGTCCCGCACCTCTTACCAATTGTACCTACCACTGGCGGGCAGATTTTTATGGCTCGTGATGGAGAGCGTAATCGAGTTGACGAGGATCTCAGTCGAGCTAAGAGCAAGGCGAAAGGCAAAAACGAACCCAATGAGTCACGTCGCGTCGGCATGAGGCTTCATTCGAGATTTTTTTAAATCCTGAGTCCTTCGTTTTTGTCCCTGTGTACTGAGACAAGATATACCAACCAGTAGACGCCATTAATTTCATGTGGTGGGTTTCCTGCCGTCGAAGACTTCCGGTCGGTCGGGGTTGGATGCATCATGCCGCATTCAAAGGCATTGTTTTGCGAAAGAAAGAGTCAACAGTTCTTCAAGATATTTCAACCTTTGTCCTCGCAGGTTACCAAAATTGAAACACGCCAGATTTTGAGAGCTAGAGGTACTGATACAAGCATATTTCCATCCACAGAACTTCTCTGATTATCATAGGGCCGTCTTGCTAGGCTTCCAGGCATCCGGCACGGGACAACCTTGCAACTCTGCCGCCATCTTCATGACCTGTTCGTGACCCTCTGGATACCACAGCATCAACTGAAATTCATTTTCTGACTCGTTCATCAGACACCTACCTTGCTCGAATCGAAGAGGTCCCTGAGGCAAGAGGAGGAACACATCAAATAGACCAAAGAGAAGATGGAAAAATATTCGTACCACTTCGTGGATTCTGTAGCCCTCGCATTTATATTCCGGGCCCGGGACATCGTCGTGCATGCCGATGAGAACTTGAAAGCGGTCTAAAAGGAAGCCTAATCCCCGGCGGCGTGGCTTGTACCACGGCTTCGATGTATACCTGCCGTACAGTAAGGCAATGAACGATGGAGAAATTTGGCTGCAGCACACCTGATTGGGTGGAAACGTGGGGCAGACTCCGATTCTATTTGGGGCAGATCGATCGGCACGGGGGCTAAGGGTTTCCGCCGAGGGAGAAGAAGATAGCGCTCGGTGAATGCGAGCAAGCCTAGCGTACCCTTGATGAGATACTTGGCGTATTTCGGCGCCTCTGGTTGCCTGGCAGAGGAATTTATTGGAACCATGCTTCAACGCAAAGTTGCACCTTACATCATTGCAATTCGTGTTCGGTCCTGCAACAGACATCGTGTGATGCCCTCGAAGAAAGAGCGAAGACCAAGAGTCTCTGGGACCATAAAGAGGATCTCGTCCATAGTGTATTTTGCCACGTCGTGATTGCTTTGCGCAGGAACCATGTGCTCCTCCTCGTACGCCTATCCCGGAGTCAAAGAGCGTTATCATCTACTCGAAAGAGCCTTACCAACAACCACGCCTGAAACTCCTCCGCAGTACTTGGGATATTCTTGATATTCATCTTTCTTCCGACCTCGGACCAGCAAATGAAAGATGCCTGGGCACAACAAAATCAGACCCCGTAAGGTAGCAGTCGCCACTACTCACGTATTGCTCAAGCGGAGAAAGCGAGCGCCATCCATAACGTGCGGCCCACGTCTAAAGGTATTGGCCATCAAGAATGCGAAAGCAGCCAATAACTTACTGCCGGCTCGAACGCGAAGAGGCCGAGGGTGTAGAGATAATCCTCGTTCGACTTCAATGACTCTCAATAGCAATGCAAGGAACCGGTTAAATATGCACCCACTATCTTGTATTTCGAGTGGAGCCAATTGACGCGTGCAATCGCAATCGAGGCTCGCGGGTCGTGCGCTGTGGCCCCGGGCTCAGCATTAATTGGACGTCCAGAAAGCGGACAAGACATCCAAGTCGCTAGGTTATTATAAACAGATGATTCAGAGGAAAAGAGAAACGAGGCTCACCGATGAGGATTCCGGTCTTCTCTGCAGATCAGCTCGCACATTTAGGGAGGTTTTGCTACGACTTACGTCCGCATAACGCCTGGCCACAAGCGCTTGTGATGCCAACTGCTTCGTATTGAGGAGAAGCTTGGATATGGTAGGCTGCGGATTGTGATGGCGTACTTTAATCACAGCGCAGGCGGACATTACGCACTATCCCATATGTCTTGAACAGCGCAAAAGCCAAGGAGTATTCCGCTAACGTTGGCATGTCGTACATGAAGGACAGTTGTATAATCTCCTGCGCCTCCTCGGGGGTGATGGCTTTGGCGCGAAATTTGGCGGAGTACTTCTTGTGAATCGCATTATAGCCCGCCACCGGAGACACCTGACAACGCAAAGATAGAGCAGCGCTACAGCACACGCCACAGACGACTTTGTGTACAAGAACTTTAGGAGGTGGGGGAGAGATGGCATTTAGCGTGACTGAGGTACAATCGCCGTAACAGTGAGGCTCTATATATCAGGGGGCGATGTCTCAAATGATCACTCGGGGGCCGAATTGGGGTTCTTCAACGACCTGCTGTCTTCATGGGAGACCTGCGGAACTCGGAACACTGAAGGTGTTGTCAACCCGACATTGTTTCCAAAATCACATGAATGGCAGACTATACGGCCCTCTGGGCATTCCTGTGAACGGCCAAGGCGGAAAATTGTGATATTGGATTCGGATTTATAGACGGGACTTGTCCATCTGAAGACAGGACATTTACCAAAACAAAACGGGCATATGTACTTTAATGATTTGAACCCCAAAATCGGTCGGTCGACGCTGTCGACCAGCTCGACCAGCTCGCATTGGGTCCGATATCGGGACATGCCGATACGGCCCAATGCGGCAAGTGAGCGTAGTGATGGATTGGTACATAATTCACGATCGAGCAAAATGGATTACTCGTTAGAGAAACGTCGATAAGCATCGAGATGGATCTTAGATACCGAAAAGGAGACAGTTTCCTTTTAAAGGAAAAAGGATACTTGGTACGACCCGGAAACCTGTTCCTTGACGTTCGAAGCCCTCTTCCAAAATCACATGAATGATGGACCGGGGCCCTCAACACCAATGTAATGCAATGGCCGTAACACCGTGAGGCTCTATCTCAAGGCCGATGTCTCAAATGATCACTCGGGGGCCGGGTTGGGTTCTTGGGTGATCTGCTGGAAGAATGACCAAAAGGATGGGCGTGAGAGTCGGCTAAATCTTGGCTAATGCCAGATAGTGGGACTCGGGCCTTACCTGGTCGCCCAATTGGATAGGGTATAGTGTAGAATCCCGGGATCTTGCTCCAGAGCTTTAAAACCGAGACATGGTGAAGCTGGTTGTGGTGATGCTGAGCGCGGCAATTGGTTGATCGCGATGCCGGCATGTCAACACTAGCTTTTTGAAAGTGAAACAAAACAAAATGATATCGAACAATGGCGCGGGCCCCAGTTGAACGGGCAGGTTCATATGGATGTAACTTGTGCTATACGTTCATTGGTTAATGAATTCTGGATTCGCACCGTGCGCAACCGAGCCTTGCTCACGGAGGTATTCACTGGAATGTGGGAAATTAAAGAACACTCAGCAGCACCCTACATCGCTGCAGGCTTATCGTCAGTTCTACCTGGAATCCTACTAGCGCCGCGGTTGAGCTTCAAAAGAGACTCCAATTTTTTTTATAAATATCTCGGACTGGTCGATGGCTCGGGCCCGAGTCGAACGGGCGAGGCACATACATAATTTGCAGACAAGTCATCATATTATAAGATGTAGATGCGCACCACGCACACCCGAGCCTTCGTAACCGGGGTGGATGCTTGAATGTGCAGAAGCTGTAAAGACATTCACGGCGGCAGTTGACATTCCAACGCGGCATTCAACCTAGGAAGCGTTATCAAAAAACGAAACGATACATGACAGCCGACAATATCGGGCTCAAGTTGAAAAAAAAAACTGTCTCCAAGTGTTCTTCTCCCGGCTCGAGCCATCAAATCTGGACGTAAGTTTCCCAAGAAAAGAAAGCTGGTGAAAAATGAACACCAACCCAAGGCGGGGCGGCTCGAGTCAAACGGGCGGGGTCCGCACACGCAGAGGTGAACACATTTGTAGGGCGGGGCGCCGTACCGTTACGGTATATGGCCGTATACTTTACGGGTTTTTACGGGTACGGCAGTGCCGTACTGTACCGTAAAATGTCTCCAGTGCACCGCTAGCGAATGCAATTTCTTCATCTGTCGGCTCCGTGTCCTGGCCTTCTGTGAGCTTGGACCGTCACGGATTTTACGGCCGTAACGGTACGGCCATTTACGGGTACGGCCCTACATGTACCGTAAAATCCACCCTGCAGGCCCCGACGGTACGGTTACGGGTGCCGTATATACGGGTCTATACGGCCGTAATTACGGTAACGGCGTCCGGCCCTACTGTGACATTTGCCAACAAGAATTATGGATGCGCCGCACGGATTATTCTATTGAGAAACCCCGCTTCCAAGAGAAACCCCACCTTTTTGGGCACCCCCTTGAAATCGCTATTGAGGAACCCCTCTGATACTGGCCGGATGTCCGGATCACCGATCACACTTTGACACCTTCGCTAATACATACAACCTGCTGGAATCACTGCTCGCTTTTTTTGACATCCTCGGCACGTCGGTCAGCGTTGCTTCAGCTCGGAGGCTCCTCGGTCCGAATTTTGTGTTGAATTTGTGGGATGCCACTTCTCTGGTTGTCCTTGTTGTTGCCATTCTGATCTTGTTCCAGTCCAACAAGAGCTGGACCATCTGAAGATACTCGCTCAGTCGCGAAAAAAGCTGTCACTAAGGCACATTATTTCTCTAAGGTAAGCACTAGATTTACATTTTAACAACAAAAAATTGCAGTGGAATCCACTCGGCGCTCGCACCCTGGTCGCCCATTTGTGCACGGCGAATATCATGCCTTCGTCCGAGTTAGAACACTTTTTTGGCTTTGCCAATTCGGTCAAAATACTACGGTATGAATTGGTTTTTTGTGTTTCAATTGATGTTGAACTGTTGCTATAAAATCTCTCTCTCGTGAACGATTCAACGGCCGCTTGTACAAATCAATGCGAGTCAGGTGATCGCGTCCATCAACGGCGCCGGCGGTCTTTCCGGACACCCGCCGGCGAGAAACCCCTGAGAATCCGGGTTTCTAAAATATGTTTTGTATTCCGGTGCCCGGATACGTAAGGGGGAGCTCGCTAATACAGAGTTCCAGTTATGATTTGTATGAAGATTTACTACTTTCAATTATCATTGAATACATACTCGCTAAACCATAAGTATCTAACAGAAAACCAAGTCCAGCCCAGTGGGCAGTGTGCTGCTCTAGCATCCTCATTGATCCAGTAACTGGTTTTTGCAACCGGACCCACCCAAATGATTTCCGGAAAGCTATGCTGTGAAGTGTTTTGACTCTAGAAATAGCAACAAAAGACAGGCCAGAAGAGAAATCCTTGTTGCCAATGTCAATTGTTGCTTTTTCAAGAGTAATACCTTAACTCTTGTGAATTGCAATAGCCCATGCAAGGGTAAGAGGTAACTGTGTCCTTGACAGTGACTTTCCAGTTCTGGCATCTGCAAAATCCTATCATTCTGGGCATCAGCATGGACATATTTCTCCTTCTCCCGTTCTTTGACTCGCTCGGCTGTGGTATATTCCCCATCCAGGCTCTTCTCTGTTTCCTGTCTCCCGTCTTGTGGTTGAGCTCTTGCAGTCTTGCCCCATTTATTCTTCAGATGTTCGTTCACATTTCCGATTCGCAGTATCCTTCTCACCATGCCGCAGTATTCTTCTCACTGTGCTGCAAGCCCGCTCAATTTCTCTCACTCTGGCCATATCCCCGTGGCGAAGATAAAAAGACAGTTTCCGGCGCCTTTGCTGTCACCGCATTGCCCGCTCCCACTTTGAATCATTTGTGCCCCCAAGTTTCATGGGCAATCCGCCGAATTTCTGCAACCACCCACTCTCTATTGAATCATTTTGCTCTTGGCTCTTGAATTCAACCATCCTCAATGTCTTCTTGGTACTCATTCTGGATGTGCCCTCAACCATCTGGTCCTCTGCTCCACTGAAAGTTATCAGATCATTTGTGTTGAGCTCTATCTCAATCTCTTACCATGGGTGAACTCACGTGTCTTTGCCGCATCCTATTCGAACTATTTCAGCTGTCTTCGACCCTATCCCTTGTTGTTTTTGGACAGTTTTGGCACTACTTTGGGAATCCTTAGGATCTACCAATAATATTCTCAAGGGTATTACCAGTCAAATTCACTTGAGAACTAGCACTTTTTTTGGGACAGCCTGTTCATTATAGCCACTTATTGCTTCATAAATGATCACACTTGTGACCATCCACAACCTTTCGCTCAGAAATACACCAGTATTGACTTGTGGTATGCAAATTTCCTTTTGCAAAATCACTCAAATCTGCAAATGTTGCGACTTGTTATCACATAAAGTAACCGGAATTCATCGGAAACCTGATTATCCCCTACAACATTGAAGTGAATTTAAAATTTTTGTTGTAAATTGTAAGCCCTCCTTCCCTACTTGAGATTCTCAGAAAATCCGGGTGCTTACAGTAGCCCATGGCGTTGAAATTAGTCCTAATTCTGTCAGATGGGCTCAACAACTCCATTTAACAATTCCAATTTTATTTCTACAACCCGTTGCAAAGTTCACACAACTCCAAATCTTTTTGTGAATTGATTGAGATGAATCAAAGTATCTCTTGCAGCAATCAAAGTTTATGATTCATAGTCAGAATCAACTCCAAAGAGCCAAATCATCAATTTCGAAATTTTGCCATACATGACCCCATACTACCCTCGGAATTGTGAAAAAAACTGCTGGCAGGACTCTAACAGATTTTTTAACCAAGAATATTACCAACACAGACCTATAGTACCATAATGTCGGTGATAAGCCAGTAATTGGGCCATGGTTAGATACACGTAATTTTGCGTGTTTCTGATTGTGCTCATTGCTGAAACTGTTGTTTCTATGCGACAGTACTGGTTCCTGGTAGCTGTTGGGCGAACCACAGAGAAACGGGTGGACGTTCTAAGGAATTAGAACGTCCATTGGCAAGTCTCACCCTGAAAACTGTAAGGGAAACGTGCAGCCAGATAATAAGTCAAGGAACTTCTTTTGACTTGTTTCCAACATTCACTTAAACAACGGAAACGGGTAAAAGGAACAGGAGTTGGCAATGTGTTGTGTTGTGTTGAGACGCTAGGGGAGACGCGTTCTGTCACGAGGGTTTCGGTTGCCAGAGTTGCCGGTTTCCATCGAATGCGGATACACCGAAACAGGTGGTCGGCTATTCCGTGGATCCGGATCACAACTCTAAAGGCGTTCTAAGGTTCATTCTCAAGAACCCTTTCTGGGAAACCCTAGAGAAACGGGTATCTACCGAAGCCTACAAAGGAGTATTATCAAGTTCCGTGCTTGGAACCAAGGGGAGACTTGAGTTGAAGCAGAAACAGGTCGAACGAGATACAGTGCCGATCTATCGGTGATCGACACACCCTCTGAATAATACAGGGGTGCTGCTGACGGGTTCCTGCCTCGTAATTGGCAAGGGAACATGGCGTGCTCACAGTTGGGAACCAATGGGAGGCGACGTTCGGAAGAACAACCGACGGAAACGCGGTTAAAGAGACGGATAAACGGACTTTTGACTCATTGGGATTGTGTTTTGGGCTTTGTAACAGTGTCTTGGCGGTTGTATAAGTATCCGAGGGTGTTTCTACGATGGACACAGCATCTTCCCCTGAACTAGTAGGCTATACGCTTGCGCATTGGGTTGATCTGGGATCCTCGGCGAACGCACTCTTATAGAGTAGCCTTATTAGTCGAAATCTTATTTGTTTCTGAATCATATATTCTGGAAACGCACTTGGGCTTTGCCTGGAAACTGTCTGAACTCTGAGAATCTGTTGGATCTGTGTCTCTGTTGAAAGAAACGTTATTGTTGTTGTTTGCGGAGCGGGTTTCAGAAAGTACCGTCTAGGGAAAACTTTGGAAACGTGACTGCTGGCGTTGCTCAGAAAGTACCTCTTTAGGGAAAGCTCTGTGAACGTTCTTGGCCTATAAACTAGGGGCCTTACTTGAGTCTACGGGACTACTTTAAACTTG